>JAQFZA010000490.1:0-19011 GCA_034695115.1 Desoria olivacea | reverse complement strand
TGATTTTGGATGCTATATGTTTTTTCAGAAGTTGACTGGATTTGGTTCGTCGTTCTATTTCCCATATTTGTGAAATTAGAAGAAAAGGTGGGCGCTCAAATCTCTATAAAGCTCTTAAAATAGGATCAGGTACTTTAAACTGTGAATTCCCCAAAGAAAGCTGGTGATCCAATTCAAAGGACGTTGAATTACGAGGCTGGATTAACTTTAAAGTGTTCCGATTGAGTTAAGCTTGAAAAATGATGAGAGATAAATACTCTGCCTGGAAAAACATATGCAAATTTCAAATTGGAACATGTGTCACCAAAACCCAACATCTCATCTAGTTATCCAACTTTATCATTTATAAAGACTCCTAATGACTTACAGGAACGACATCAAATCAACATTGACAGTTTGACATGAAACAACTTTATATGACTTAAAGATAATCCCCTATAAGCCTGTAGAAGGATTTTGTTATACATATATTACAAGCAAAGTGAGGTTAATTTAAGTCGTTTGTATAATCTTACGTAGGTTTGAAAATCATAAACCACTAAGCCTTTCAAATTTACTTTCCTATTCCATCACTGCACTTGTACATCCGGATGGAGGACTTCTAACCATAAATCTACAGTCTAAATGGACTGATCTGCTATATAGGCTATCCGAAACCAATCCTCTCAGATCCCAAAGTAAACATATTTAGGTAATCCGCAAATTTCCTTAATAAACCTCAGTGTCTTTAAGTTAACAGAAGGTAAACAAATAAATACTACTGTACTACAAATTGGGGGACATGAGCAGGAATCTCTAACTGTTGGTACTTCCGTTGATGACCCTGGAATGCCATCGAATTAAAGGAAGGAATCTCATAATCTAGGCTTTCCATATATTCTCAACAAATGTCAATGCCCTTCGTAGATGTTCTAACTTCAAGTTTCCAGCTGTAGATACATATGGTTTTGCTTTAGATATTAGTTGCCAATTCAGCTCTTCAAGTCTCAATCAGTTCAAATCTATAAGGTCATGTTATGTATGACTCTGCTTTTTCCTACCTTTTCGTTTCATATCTGTATGCTTAGAATACTAATTACAAATGGGCATACTCGCTCCATTAAAAATTCCACGATATAAACAATACAGAAAGCCACTGACGTACGGCACTTAATGAAGTTTGTTAATTACTTGGGAGCAAACAATTTATCAGCTTTTGAAGTCAGCCAGTCAACCCTGGAGAAACCGCCCATTTGTTTTCCCTAGACGAACTGTTATTACCACTCACCCAACTAAGAAGTATTATGACCATACTATACACCTTGTAAGGAGGCTGGGCACATTTCTATTATAAACTATATATAGTTACATGTATATCAACAGAACAACTAACAAATGACTACTTTGAAGAGATTGAGTAGATTCGGTAGATTGAGTATACTGATGATGTATAAAGACGAGATTAATTAAAAATCAGCCGGTTGTGTCATCTGTCATGTTTCGTTTGCCAGATTAAATAGTAAATATTAGAACGTCATTAAGAAAGAAAGTTAAAAGCAATTCCCTGTGAAATATCCTGAATGGATTGTTGATTATTTTGATAGTTTTTGATAGGCACTGTAGACAAATTACTTATGCAACTACTTAACACTTAACTGACTTGTACCTAATAAGATGGAATGCGTTTTAATGGGTAGCAATTAAGTTGGTTGGTTGTGCTAGTGCACTTTGTATATTACTCAGATCTTTAGAACTCCTAGACTTTGGAACTCTTGGATAGACGGTAAAATGAGTTGGTTTGGTCCTGAGTTCCTGAAGTGAAAGTTGATGAAAACTCTGAAATAATTTTATAAACTTTGGCTTCTACTCTGCCAGCGCTGGTACTACTTAAGTCTATAGGAAACACCTTCCCATGGAGTCGCGATAAGAAACTTTTCATTCCACTAGGACCAACTAGGAGAACTGGAAGAGGTGGATTTTATCAAGAGATATTCTAAATGTCTATAAGGAAGTTAATCAAGAAGTGTATATTATGACGTGGCTTAGAAGTTAATTAATTTCTACCTGGCTCCCTTCATCTCACAAAATCTCAACCCTGATTAACTTCTCCACTCCTTCAATGAAGTCAGGATTAATGGATTTCGGCTTTTCTGGACCAGGGTCTGGGTTACATCTTATACGCTGTCTGTTTATGTGAATAGGAATATCTAGAAGCTGTCTATTCATGATATGGTCTTTGAATGGAACAAAACATGTACCTACAATCTACTCTAAATTACCATTTATAATTGAGCTGAAACCGAAACCAACTAGGATTAGATGTTTGAGGGAAGGAATACCGGGTTTAGGAAGTGTTTCTATTACGTGTTTTAGTACTTGACTGATTGAAGAGTCAGAGTCTCTTGAGATAAATTGATTAGTTGTTGGACGCTCATCCATCTCTTAGGCTCTTAATGTCTGTGAATTTATATGCATCCTTTGCATTTGTTTGTATTCGAGAACAGATAAAGAGGCTTCGTGACAGTGGACCACAGACTACGATTTGTAATAATAAATATATTTGTAGTGTAGTAGTGCTTCTAAAATGGTAGACGACTTGAATTGGCACTTTATGGGATACCATGGCTAAAGTTGATATCTGGACGACGCTATTGAAATCAAGAAGTTGGGTTTGTAGTTGTTAGGATTGAATGAATTTGTCAAGTAGGTGTTCGGTTATCGGTATCGCGTCACACTGTGGCGTACTTTATACGGTAAATACGAACAACAAGATTAGATTTAGGTAGATATATAGGACAGCAAACTTCTGGAGAGATCCTTGTCACTTTTGATAATGTGGAATAGAAACTGCTGTGGAAGTTCTTGTCTTTAGAATGAAGGATGACAGCAATAGCAATCAGCTCGGGGAGAGGGAGTGAATTTAGATTAGTATGAAACTTTGAGGATGTTGTCACAGTTTATGTATAAGAAACTGCGACTTACGTCTACATACTACATCAATATTTCATTACTGATCGATAGAACCGACAGAAATGTGAGGAGATTGCTGCATTTTCTACGGTAACTTTAGTATATCTGACAAATGACATTTTTATTCTTAAATTTGCAATCCTTTTAGTTTGTATCATGATCACACCTTTTATCACAGTGGTTACAAGTGACCTTTAATTAAGAAGGTGTCAAAATGTTGTGTTCAACACCTTTGGCTTATTGTCTCTTCTTGACATCTTTGTGTTAAATCAAAGTGTACCATTCAATGAAAGAGCAATTGTCTGCGGTAAATTAAGTGTGGCAATCCTCAGATTTGATATCATCCTTATTTTGAGCACCAACATTAACCAAACCATCGCCTATCTCCTCGTCTTTCCTATAATCTCCATCCATGACTTATCTACAATCTACTTGATTCATCAAGTCTCACGTCCCTTTCCTCAGCCAAAGAGCACGATGATTATGATACTATCTATTTACGACGAGGCTACCACTACAGTAACGGGAGAGTATCTATAGAATCGCGTTAGGTAATCTGTAGCTAACCTCAAGACAACAGATAAATATCGTCAGCTCGGCTCGACAGAAGAATATTTGAACATAATCCACTCTATGAATGCTCCATGATCCCTAAACCCACATCTTTTGTTATAAAGAACAAAAGGCTTGATTAATACACACACTTGATCTTTTTGTGTTTTGATGATCACCTGCAAATTACATTATCATCTCCAATTCTATAGATTTCAGATTTTAGATTATACGTGTAGTCTAGGATTGGAGGTAGTCTTACTTCAATAAAGCACATCTTCCTATATGTATTGCCTTTCCCTTCCTTTGCCTGGCATCTAATGAATCACCCGAAGTGTGTAAATCATAATATATGCGCCATCAGACCCTAAGCATTAAATCACATTGTCTAATATGATAAATACTAACAACTAACGGTTGTAAATTCCACACGGTCTTCTATCTTCGTAATGAATAATGCACATACAAATAATATTCTTCTTGCACACATGCAACATGCCGACGAAGATTATGTGCGCTTGGGATGGGAAGTTTCAAAGTGCGTTTTTTTGTAATGACTCTTGTGTAGGTTGTCTGTATATGCGAAAGGGATGATTAAATGCCTCCGAGCTGAAAGGGTATGCGTATCATCCTTCGAAGTATGTTTTGTAGTTGGCAATGGCTAAGCCAATCCTTTTTAATCTCAAGTTCTCAATTCTCAAGTATCTCAAGGTAGCATTAGAGAAGATACACACGTGCGTGAAGTGAAGGTGAAAGACTTGCTGAATGTTAATACATTACATAAACGCGTAGTGCATGGATTTTCATAATAATGTTTATAATCTACGACCACTTCGATGCTCTGAATATTTTAAAAACTTGCATGCATCGATTTCGATATGACCTTTTATGTATGCAAGCAAATAATACCCCCCATTATATGGCCTATGGGATATAGGCCATATAATAGCTGGTTGGAAAGAGAAGGCTTTTAAGAAAGTTGAGCGTGAGATATTGAAATGGCCTCCGAGATCTTAAAGGTATTCAAATTTATGAACGCAATATTTGGAAACACATGAGCAGGTTCAACATACCTCATAAACTTCAAGCTAATTGGCTCCAGCTGTATTGGAAATTGAAAGTTTGGATGTGATTCCCGTAACTGCGGTTTCCTCCTTTAGTTTTGACGTACCTTATACCTGTAAAACATAGAAAACAGTTCAATTATAAATAAGAGTGTTTAAGGTGTTTTAAATTTTATCCTCGAACGAAACCACTAACGACAAACATTTATGTTCGTCCAAAAGGCTCAGACGGTTTTTACTTTATTGAAATAGGATAAGCAAGGCATCAAGGATGATACGCCCAATTTACCAAAATTGTCTATCGATTGACATGATGTTCAATGATACCTTCTTTTAAGGGCTTTCATTTTACCTTTTTTTTTTAACTCTATGAGGCCACAGGAAATATCAATTTCGATACATCAAATATGCATCATTCCATGCCTTTGTGTATTGTATTGCTATTGTATTACAGATACATCCACCTGCCACAGCCACTATATACTCCAACAGAATTGAAATAATCCATACGGAACTTTGGCCACTTTGGGTATTTCCTTTCATATGAAATCATAAGTATGTAGTTCCGCTGGAAATGGAAAGTAAATGTCTTTTCTGATAAAAATACGATCAAACTGATATGGAAGACAAGCAGAATATATTTAAGAGGACATGAAAGAGGTGCCTGGACGTGATCATGTCAAAAATTTCGATGTCGAAGTTGATACCATTCTATTTCGGATACAACCGACAGTATTTGACGAAAGTCTGTCATGGTAGAGTATCATTATCTTGTGTGTATTGAAAATCTGGATACACAAAATGTGCTCTACAAACTACGGTTTTCCATCCCCATCACTCAGGCCTACATTATTCAAGTCATGTCAGTGGATATTTGATATCAATATCAATGACTTGGTCCCGTCATTGTAGATCATATCAAATTCGCAAGAACCACTGCTACAAATATGTTGCTATTCTTTCCATGACATAAATATTCGCTCGGGTATCGTGTATGTATGTAGTTTTGATGACATGACATGGGAAAAATATATGTCGCAATCCAATCATGTACTTTCGCCTGTTCAAATTTGTTTGTAGTATCAGTGACTTGGTGACATGCCAGGGGACGGTACAAAAAACGACATATTTCGAAAAATAATCATACATCGTTTGATTTCATCAACCCTTAGTTTATTCACAGGGTATTGACGTACTGCCGTTCGTAGCTAAAATGTCAAACACCGTTAAGGAGTTTTCCAACGAAAAAAAAACTCAATTAACTTTAGCAACACCCGTATTTGATCTAGTGTCATCCTACATAGGTGTTCAAGGCAAGTTTGTAAGCATGTACTTAAAATCCCTTCAAAGGGGAGCCTGATCCAGGCCCAAGGAAATCCAGCTTTAAGACCAGGAACTCATTGGGGAATATAGGAAAAGCAGATAATCAACAGCAGGTGACGACGGTGTCATATATCATGGAACAGGTGTTAAATTACACCGAGCTCTATTTATACGATAAAAGATATGGATGTGGGTATCATCAACATCAACTTGGATATCCTTTATAAAATAAAGCCAGCGTTTTCATTTCTGTGAGAGCTCCGGCTCTGGACTCACATTTCACTTTCATTATTTGATTAACTTTATACACTTTTAGAAGATTACTACCAACGATAACTTTTTATTGTACATCACAACGTGTGTGTATACTAGCATAGGTATGATCTATGACGCATTTTCTTACCTGGAAGGCAAAAGGATGACATAACTTTGACAAGATGAGATCTGTTACACTAACGGTAAAGATGAGTTTAAGGGTTCGTGAGGTATTGCATTTTTAAATAGACTATTGAAGAACTCAGCCGCCACTTTTCCAGGACTGTCTTATTTGAAATCCAAGATGCTTACTTGAACATTTCATTCCAGAGGTATGTGAGAAGTGACAATAACTTTGTTTTGACGGATTTCACATACCTGTAAGCCTTTCAGGCAACATTCCTTTCACTAGATTGTTACTAGAACAGTCTAAGGGTGCCATTGGAGTTGGCTCGTAAATAATGCAAAATATTCAGACTCGTTTGTTCATCTAGGAATAGGACTTATTGAACCTGTGGAAACCAATGCTTAGACTGACCTAGTTATTTAAAAGTACAAGAAAAATCATAGGATATATTTAGGAGCGTAGTAACATGCAAAAATTCAGATTGAAGTCAATTTATCAAGCCTCCAGCGACATTCCACACTTCCTATTTCCACATGTAACGATTCGTGTCTGAAACGCAATCCCGTACACATCGATAAATAAACTAATGAAAAAAATGAGCAATGACTCCTTGAACGAAAATGAATACTTGAGACTTGAGACTAAAGTAAACTATTCAACTCATTTCGGGGCTAAAGTGGATTGAGAGGATAATGGAGGTTAAGTGCCTCTGCTATTCTAGCTAGTTAGCAAAGTTGAGACTCTTTTCAAGTTAAGTGCTTTTTGTTCGTGCTTGCACGTAAAATACCTGCATGCAGCAGAGCTCGACTTGGTATTTCGTTGTTGGTAGTTGGTACATGGTATACCATAGCATTTTATTATGGTACTTTCGTCCCGTACTGTAATAAGTGTTATGTATACAATAGTGTGATCTCTAGAAACAAAACTCTCCCACTCAGAAACTAAACCTTGTTATGTGTGGATAAGGATACTATTATACTATTACTATTATTATTGCAGGGATGCTGCACGAGATTTTTACATCCTCTGCACCGATATTGTCGAAATAGAAAAGAGAGCTCTGGACTACCGTGGTTTGACTGAAGTGTGATTGAGTGTATTTATTTTGGCTAATATGTTCTATGGGTTTTTTCAACCTCCAAGTCAAAAGTCAACAGTCATTGGGGCTGTTCGTTGACTAAATTTTCACACCTAAATCTCTGACCCATTCAAACTAAATACGATTTCAGACGGGTTGAGTAACAAAAAAGGACACGCGAGATGTATTTATCATGATATTCTTTGTTGTTGATCAAAGTATGAACTTTGAACTGCTTGGACATGCATGTGGATTGTTGGTAAAACAAACGCTTGTCAGAGTCTCCGAATCACGAAATCGAAATGGCATGAAATCGATTGGCCAAATTTCAGTACAAGTAAAAGGCTGTTCGATAAAATGAATCATGATTCAAACATCTCAATTAAGGACTGACGTATAACAGAAATCATATAAAAGTTGAGAAGGTCTTTGCAAGATTTATCTCATTTCCTCATCTTCCTCCTAAAAAGTTCAATCAGTTTTCAAACAACTCGTGCTGATAATTGATGGAATAATTACCCCGAAAAATTTATGAAGCATTAGTCATGCCACTTTTTATAGTCCGTTATTAACATTATCTATATCCACTGACTGTATATAAGAATCAAAATTTTCAAATCGATTACCACGACTTTATCTCTTCCAGAGTCCCGAGTACTTAATTTCCTCTGAGTCAGTTTGGATGATTTTGTGATAAAAAGTTTGATAATTTAATTGAATTTATGACCAACTTCGTCTATCAAGTTTGGAGATAAAAACTTCCCGACTTTCTTAAGCACGTGATTGCGAAAATGCCAATTGGGAATTTAAGCCAGAAATTTGGTTAACGTTCTAAAACTTCGCCCACACTTACTTACAGTCACCCAAATTCATTCCTACACTGTAAATATAGAAGTTACTGACTACAGTACGGGAATCAATGTTTTTTTTAAAGATCTCGTGATTATTTATTACTTACTCAAATTAATTTTCTGATTTGCTAACAGATATGGTTTTAAATTGCAGTTACTCCTTCATGTACATTAGCATAACACACTGAGAAATTCAAAGTGAAAAAGTTGATTAAAATCTCCCGTGGTAAGTAATTAAGCACGAGAGAATTAATTATGAATTAGAACATTGCAGGCTTTTGGGCCAGTTCCGCCCACACGCATGAAGGGATCTAGACAATCTAGACTCCTGAAGGTATTTTGTGGTCCAGTATTCGCTATATGAGCTACAACATATACTTCTGCAGTATTTGAATAGGCATTCCATCATTCCTTGCGCTTCATGTAGCAATGTTAATGGTCATTGTGCTTAGCATCTTTTTTGCACGCTAATCACAACAAAAGACTTAATCATTCCCATTTTAGTTAACTGATCGTCATGCCGGAATATTAATATTCTTTGTGCATTTCATTTGTGGTTCATATTATAGAGCATGTCCTAAAGCCTCAAGCTATCAGGAACTAATATGTGCATTATAGAAAAGAATATTATGTTGTATGAGTGGCCTAATCAATAGACTTCTCTTTCGGAACTAATTGCGCTTTCTGGTATTTGGGCATTGAAAACCCTGGAGGAGATAATTAGCTAGGCTTGGTCAGATTTGATTTTACTGATAGAATTGACTGGGACTGTTCATCGAACTGCTTTATTTGAATTAGGAAGTCACACAATTATTTATTACAATTTCCAAGGACTCCAGATTCCAGGGATAGTGAGACTTTAATTACGGGTTCTAGTTTTATTTTAAATTCTATTGCACAATCATGTTATACTGAAGGTATTATAATTAGGACTTGTATATCTACCACATTGAAGATAATACTGTGAAAACTGTCAAATTGAACGAAAACAGGACAATTTTCCACTCATGTAAAATAAAACTGGCTTTTCTACGCTTGAAATACCCGGAAATCATTTACCGAGTAGCACGGTTCAGTTCAAAAAAAAGTTCAGTGCTTTACCGTCTAGTGAAAGGGACATGGAGATTCTGCAGGTTCAGCAAAAGCTGTTTATTTTCATGGTGTACAAACATTTAAAGGAGCTTCGGTACGACATTGAATAAAAAAAACTTGATAGTTAATCAATCAAATTATACTGAAATATTTACTCTATGTATTGAACTACGTCGACTTATTTGTATTTATCTATTGGTGACTTTAGTTGGCCCATAATATATTTCTTGCTTGACCAGTTTCAAATCAAAATAGGAAGAAAATGTATTTTTAAAAAACTGCAATTGAAAGACAATCATTACAATTCTGGTTTAAGAATCAGATTTCCGTTGTCGTTGTCATATTATGAATTGATCATGATGCATGGTGGATTTCATAAGAATAGGTTCAATAGCCTTCTACAATCAACAGACAAGGAGCTATTTTCCCGTCATTCAATTCAACTCACTTGTAAGTGATGATGATCAAACTTGTCCGCATCTTCGCCTTTCTAAGGAGCATCCAGGAGTTTTATGCCCTTGCAATTTTTAGATTGACTTCTATGTAAAACAAGGATTTATGTTTAGAATCAAATGCGACTTATTTTCGCGTCTATATTGATGTAGACATTTTCATCCTGACATGTGAAATGAATTCACCATAAGTTTATCCACAGGTCTACAAGATTCTGTCCATTTTCATTCCAGAAGTTTGTTCAATTTCTTGGAAAAAGCTAGAGGAGGGAAGCCACCTATATATACACAGTTGAAGATGAATAGAATAACATATAATAGAGGAATCGGGGTGATATGTATCTATGTCTAGAGTCTAGAATATACATAATATGTAAGAGAGCATGGAATTCTGAATTGATTGTAAACTGCACAATCTTATTCTCTTGAATTCACATCATTCCTATTGCCTGACTGCCTCTCTAGACTTTAGACTCTAGAAATCTTGAATCTCAACTCAACGACTCAAGAATATCTTGAGACTCGAACAGTTGAATAGTCTAGAATGTAGAGATTCAATGCAAATGCAAATTGAATTAATCCCATTCATTCGTTCATCAATCATTAAAACTGCAGTGGAATTGTGTGCGAACTTGACTCGACTCCCTGTGAGCTATGACTTTTCCATCCTCATCATCTACAAGTCTACAACTACAATTTACACCAACCATTACATACTTCTATTCTTCATTGCTATTCACTCTTATTCTTTAGAAATTTACCATCCAACTTCTTAAGTCATTCAAGGGGCTTCTTGGAAGGAGGCAACAATGACAACATTATCACATCACGCACTTCAATATTATACTTAACAGTCCCAGAAAAAATTCGATTTTATTTTACCCTAATACAGGGCTTCGAAGGATTGAATGTGAAAAAAAGCATGAAATAGCTGTTAGAAACTATTAGATAAATCGTGATTTTCCTAAAATATGTTGAATACCAATGTAAAATTAGCTAAGCCAATAAATGCTCAACAATAAATACGATTTCCAAATGCGTCGCAAAAAATAATTAAACTCCATTTCCTAATATTTTACATTTAAACTCTTTGGGCTTTTGTAAAGTCCTCACTTATACTCACCACCTTAATAACTTCAACTGATTTAACAACTGGAAAGTTAAAGAATCAATTATAATTATCCGTTGGTGAACTCTTTAAAAGATGGAATTCGGTGACAATGACACACATTTTCTGATTTAAAAGTTTGATAACTAAACAAACGAACGGCAAGTCGATGGTAACTACATCGGAATTTATTAACCCAGCAATTGTGTATTGTTATTGTAGACAGTTCTTCTGCCTTTAAGCCGGGAGTGTGTAACTTTCTGTAATAAAAACATCCATATCCATCCTCAAGGTTTTCCATAAAAGTGGTCCAGCATCACATCTTCACATCTTCACATCATTAATCCTCCATCTCCTCCTCCTATGCAATTTACAAGTGTAAGCATACCCATTTATGAAATCAAATGGGGTCTGAATGTGCATATAAATTGAGGAATCATCATCGTTTTCAATTCACATATTCATCCATCCTTCTGCATCTTCATGCACCTAAGCATCCTGGAGAAAACATGGACTTCCCTAGCTTTTATTATTATTTATTCAAGGCCATGGAATGAATCGCACTGCTTGACTCGGAAATATGCATAAATGTTTATGAATGAATGAATGCACATTATGGCATGAGTATTATTTAATGTAACCCTTCATAAGATACATAAGCTTGGTGAACTTTGCTGGCTTTGGTATTTGAATTTTAAATCAGAATAACTCTAACAATGTATACAATGTAACATATAGTACTTTACTTCCAACTTGAGAAGATTAATTCAAGTACGATAAAAATATCTCATTAGGCAAGAAAAAAAAATTCCCGTTATAAGCCCCCAGCATCCCATGCGTACACGGTTACAAGTCTAGCCAGAATATTGGCCTTTTGATACAAGTTAGACAGGATAATCAGTCATGAGCCTATCAAGCAATTCTATATAGTCAACAGCTTAGATTGTATTTGCTGTTTAAGGAACTTAGTAAATCTCACGAGAAGAAAATGCGGATACTCTTGTACTATTATGAACTATATTGGTTGTAGAGTTAAACTGATAACATTACAAATTTGTCTATACATATGTATATGCTGTTTCATACATCCCTATTTAAAAGACTAGATCATTAGTCACATTATGCTTCAACTGTCAAAAGTAGCACAGCAGCCTTGCCATAACAAAGTTTAAAGTTTTAGCCAGTGGGACTGTGGGATGATGGTGTACTTGAAGAATCAAGAAGCAAATTATGATTACGGTAATCTTTGCAATAATAATACAAAACTATGAGTAAAGACCAGAGCAATCCTCAATTGGCCTACGTGGACACAGATTTCTTTTTATCCTCTGACGTTTGTATCTCAACGTCTCTGAAAGTAAGAAGAAGTAGTCCCGTGTGGGACGAATATTATTATGGACATCTCTTCTTCCTGCTTGTTCTTGGACACTTCTTGGACGGCTAACCTGATTTTTACGAAAAAAAGAAGGTTTATATAAGGAATGAAGATCCTAATATAGTGCTGCAGAGTAAATACTAAGTAGTCAACATTGTACGTAATACTGTAACTAGTAACAGTAACACGGTAATGATGATGATGATGAAAGACAAGAGAACACGATGAGTCACTTAATGTGCGAGCTTAGATATATAGCAGCAATAAAATGGAAGCAGAAAGGCCCAACATTTCTGCCTGTCCTGATTTTTTTGAGAAATCACTGGGGTGACATTTATTCCGTTTCTGTGGTTTTAGTGCCTTTGAAACGATAAGATGGATATCTTTTCTGCAATGTTGTAAGTTGGATCTCGTAACTCGGAAGATGAATGATGGAGCATTCACACATAGTGGATTTAGTGTTCTTGTGTGTGCAGGGAAAATGTTTTATGATTCCTTAGTAAAATATTACAGCATGGAAGAAGCAGCGACGGATAAGGAAATACGAAATAAATGTAAGCCAACAGACTCAATCGACATGTCGAATCGGGTTACATCATAATAATGTATGAGCATGTTTCCAGGCATCTGGAGACTTGTGAGTTTACTCTTAATGACATTCTTATCCGTCACCCCCTGTCTTATTTGTAGTAATTCTGGATTCAAGTAAGATTGCATGAAATGAATACTGTTAGGATGAACGGAACACAAGACTATAATACCAGAACCATCGTTTGGCCTTTCAACTTTACTTCTGACTATAGGCAAAAGCAAACCCTTCATTCACAAGAACAATCAATACGTCCGAGCAACATGGGTCGAGAAATGCAAGCAAAATAAATTGTGACAAAAGCCACACCATAAAAGAACAATGATGACTTCCAAACCACGTCTGCGGCCGCTACTGTGACATTTGTATTCACCTCAAAGGCAAAATGTTCAGGCCAGGCGGATGGACCAAATTTTCAAGCGGCTTAAAAACTGTTCTTTACCAATGTATCATCCAGTAAGGTAACATCTGTAGTCAAGCGTTCGAATCAGTCATTCTCACTACGGGAACTAAATATCGAATCGATCATAATCCTATTACTTTCCATCATTAAATAAATCCTTAAGGAGGTCTAGGGATGTATATAGGTAGCTCATAGCCGCTCATATATATATTACCAACTCCAATCCGATCCCGATGAACATTGGACAATCAGCATGAGGTTGAATCTCCAGAATCGAAATCAACCTCTGGCTAGAGAAACTCTGTTGGATTTCTCCCCTTTTCTTCTTAATTTCTAACCGCCTTGCCCAATTCCCAGAGCAATTACTAACCACTGTGCACTGTCTCTCAGTCTGAATTTCCCCTTCGCTTTTTCCGTTCTCTCTCAATCTTTATATAAAGAATACATTGGGTTGTCGAGCCTCGGGTCTGGTGACCATACTGCCTTGTGGTTGGTGAACCGAGCCCCGAGAATTAGATTGGATTGGATTTAGATCTGAAGAAGAAACTATTTTCTCTGTCAGTTATCGTAATTTCCCAGTACTTCAAGTGGAATTTAAAGCCTTTTATATCGAATGTACTCCAAGTCAAAGGGGACACCAACAACAATTCTTCCTGCAGGGAATAACAATTCAAATGGCATTATCGTAAACTCCTGCATTTCAAATTTTCAAATCAAAAGACAGAGAAAGCAAGTCCGTGAAATTGAAAAGCCCTACATTTAGGAAATCTGATTTTAAGACTGTCTGTGTGCCCTTTTATCTATATGCAGGGTATACTAGGCGAATAAAAATATCCTGTTTAAAGATGGCTGACTGTATACTATGGTATAAGAAGGGCTGGCTCCTAGCCTGAAGGAATCCACGATTTCCAAGAATCCTTAATCAAATTGCGCCAAATACGGCAATGCACAAAGCAAAAGAAAATGAAAATATATAAATACGAAGTTCATTGTAAGATAATACAATCCTGGATTTTCGCAGTGGGACGTCTATTTATATTTCTGACAAAATTTTCGGCAGGGAACAAAAAAGATGTACAAAATCAGTTTCTCTCCTCAATACAAACGCTCAGTCATTAGAGAGGAAGTGCGTAGTGTTAGTAAATACAATAGGTCTGTAAGATCTGACAGTGAGATATGAAATGACCGACGAAGAAACCATCACATTCTACATCAAATCATTGATAACTGATGGACGTTCCAAGGAAACTAAAGTAAAGTAATAAAGGCCCAACACGTTCATTAAATTACCTTCGGAAGACGTGAAGAAGACACACTTCGGAGTACTGACGGACTACAAACATTGTCAGTACCTAGTGTACCTTACTCAACACCCTAGACCAACTTTTATCAAAACAACCACAAGACCAGGTCTACTATCATCCTTCCAACCAGTTAACCACTACATACATAGTAGATGGGCCTTTGGTGAAAGCAAATACTTGGAAGACATGAAAACAGAAACAAGAGTACTAATATATAGCAAGCTCTTTTCACAAACATGTTACCTTAATACAATATAAGTACAGTATAGAGGAGAACTCTCCAGCTGAAAACAAACATTGAACATGTCATCAGGGGGAAGACAGACATGACAAATACCTAATGGAACAAGTTATAATGATTGCGATTAAGAGAAACATTCATTATTGCTTTCACTTCCTCTCAGGTCTTCAAGAAATACGAAAAGTTCCATACCAACCAGTCACCTTGGCTCAGAGCACAACTGCTTCGACCAAGCGTAAGCTGAACCCAACAGGGCATCCGATCTCTTCAATTATTTATCACATGTCTATTGTATATCTGTATGTACTGAAGGTAAGCGTTTAATAGCAAAATGTTATTACGCCACTAGGGAAGCTCAACATATTTTCTGACTCGTTTGAGCTATAACGGATGGATTGGATAGTGGATACTGAGAAGTTGGATAGAAAACGTGAGATTCATTTTGATGCTCAGAAAACAATATCTTAAGACAGAATCTACAGACAAAATATTGTTATTTCTGATCCATGTTGGGTGGGTAGTCTTGGTAGAGAATGCAGAATCAAGAATCCCTGATACCGATTGGACATACTGTTATTCTAGTCGGTTCTTAGCTCTTCCCTGTTAAAATTTGATACAAGAAATTGTGAAATGTCGGCAAATTCGCATCTTCTTACAATGTATTCTTATCTCAACTAGCTTAATTATATTATTCACGTTTCAATTCATGCTTATACAATATTCCACTCTGGCAAGATAACAATTGTTGGATATTGATATCTATGCCTTGGTATTTGATGATATCCTGTATGAAATTGGAATATTTTGGGCCTTCTAGCTATCAAGAAATACTCTATCATAGAATCCTAAGAAGTACTTTTTTTATTATTGCCTTTGCCTCTACCTACTTGATTGGAGGAAATCGATCTACGCAACATTAACTGTTGACTTTACGAATTAGGCTGGCTATTTTCAATCTTCTTGGATGAAATTATTCTTTGTCTCATGAAGATATTTTGGGAGAAGCAACTTTTACATTCAAGATGGAAATGCTCTTCGTAGTTCAATCCGGTTTAATTTCGAGGGATTTCTCTGTCTCTTTGTTATCTACTGAAGTTATTGTGAAAAGAAGCAAGTGGAATTGTATTCGACAGGTATGAACTGGGGATATGGCTAGTGATTTCAATATTATTTGTCGATTCTGGTAACATACCAGATGTTCAGTTTGGTTAAATCATGACTCCAGTCCAGATCCGAGTACGAATGATTCAAACAGCTCAAGGAGATAATAGAATTCTTGCGAAAATTATTCCATGATTCAAAAACTGGTCTTGGTGGTTATAAAGTATGTTGCCCTTAGCATATTCAAGTGGCGTCCATTTGTCTGTTAGACCACTACTATTTTACGTGTCTATTTGACCATAAGTTAACCATGGAACTCCACTAAACTCGCCACTTTTAAATACAACTGTTGTGTAACCAAAAAGTTATCCTTATTACTGGACCAGCAGATGTTAGGATCATTACCTCAACAGTCAACAATGCATAGTTTGCAAAAAAAAACATTACAGCACTTTCATAAGGTCTTTGGCACCCAAGAGGTCCCCTGGAGAGCGAACTAAGCCAACCTCAGCAGAAGTGCAAGATACGTACTACGTACACGACATGACACATGGAAGATTAGCAAGATTTTCGGACTTTGAAAGAAGATTTTATTTGCTGTACAAATTCTACATGTCAAGCAACTTTTTACACTGGTCACGTTCTCCATAACACAACATGCGTAATTGAACGGTGTTGAGCAGTACCCAATACAAAAATACTTTCTGCTTCAATCCTATTCCCAACGATTTGCATTTGAACTACGTTAATCTTTTCAAATATAATGTTGAATTTCTATTTCATGATAACTTATGAGGATCTGAAGAGTCGACGTTAGATATTCCTACACGTTAGCCATAAAGCCAGAAGTATGATTCCCTATTTCCATTTACCTATCATTTGTTACTTAATATCAAGCCATTGACTAACATTTGCATTTAGTAATTAAGTTTATGAGCATCCATGGACAAGAATGAAGGTCCTTAGTCATCGTAAAGTCATTACAATTACCCATCACATCAATTTGCAAGATTAATCAGAAGAGTTGGGATAAGAGTTTGGAATCAGTTTTGAAATTCAAATACAAGATCAGGAATCAATTTGGGATTCCCAGCTTTAATCAACGTGATTGACCCGGTCTGACAGGCTGGGAATCACAAGAGGCTAATAAAATATTGATTAAACTGTTTTTGTCAGCAACCCACGTTGTGCCCGTCTCCAACAAAGTCTTTTTACGGACTCTGAAACTTGTAATCAGAATTCAGGGGAATGAAATAAAACTCGAGAAAGTTCTCCGTCCTCGCCGACCTGTCATGAAATGTCAAGTCAACTGTCAACACTCGTCTTGGACTTTCCTTGTATCTGAGAGTGGCCCACTCAGCATTTTATTTCTCTGTGTATTTGCTATTCATCTCATTCCCATTATTCTTTTGAAGAAAACGAAAGCCCAGCTATGGGACTTTGAATCTTTGAATGAAGGAGATGAATTGGTCTGTCTTAAGGGCCTTCGCTAAGTGATACCACTTGAAGTATCTGCAACCAACCATACTCTAGCAACTCCATGCTTTACGTATAATATATAGTACAAGTAGGGAAAGAAAGAATCTACTGTACTTTGTTTTGGCTAGATTGCAATTCCCAGCCCAAAACTCAACTTGTACTGATGACGGATGTACATTATTTTCCCTAGCCATCAGCTACCTGCTTCCAGAGTCGGCTGTGTACATCTACCTTGGGCTTCAAGTTTGACTCTTTCATGATGATGATGATGATGATGTTTTTCCCTTCTGTTGAAGGAATGAAATGATGAAGATGAAAGAGCTTGTTTCTTCCTTCTGTTTCTTAGTCTGTGGACAAGAAGGTGAGTTGTGATGTGAACCATGAGCTCTAGGCCTGTGTTTAAGAAATGGATTATCTTTCTTTTCTTACTTCCTTTTTTGGAATGATGTATTTTTTCAGCTTCAATCGATCGACTCGAAACTGTAATAGATTCCTTTAACATTTCAGGATTACGTTTTAAACTGATTGGTGACTGAGACTTTTATATAAAAAAACTGGAAACAAAACGCAGATGAAATTTTCTTCATAGACTTTTTAATAATCCAAAAGTTTCTAATGAAAAACATTGTTTTCTATTCGGCTAACGAATAATAAGAACCAATGCCTCTGATAAAAGTAAAATATCTCGTGTACTTGACATTTCCTTCTGCCTACTCGAGAAGGCTTAAGAGTAAATAAGCCTCCTTCCTTTCATTAGAAAGAAGCTAGACGAGAGCAAGAGGGTCCTGAGGAATTCATTCATAAAAATTGATCGATAACTACTACTGGAGGTGTTCGTACCTATTTTCTAGGTTCATACAATGAAAGGAAAAATGTAGATGTAGATTTGTGGGTGAGTGAATACTCTTTGACTAGTTGGCTGATGCACCAAGCATGCACGAATAGCTTGTAGCGTTGCAGATATAGAATAGAGAAAGCCTAAAATTAGGCTTGGACTCTGTGTCCTATGTACAGCTACACAGTAGCAACAGTATCAAGTAATAACAATATACAGCACACCCCGCTTTCATTCCTGGAGACTTCCTGTACAAAAATACTGTAGTCCTTAAGCCACCTCTAACTCTAACTATACTTCCGGATGTCGCTTAAGTATTATATGGTAGATGGAAAGTTCCACGGTTGTAAACTTGCAATTGTTATATTTCTATACTTCATATCTGCCTATAATTTGCCGTATACTAAGAACGTGGCTCTATAGCATTGCATATCTTGTAGCTGCTATAACCAGGAAAGAAAGCGTTATACTTTCACTACGAAGACTATACGGACACATGACCCTTTATGTCTACACATGCAGTGTGTTTGTATGTATGTACATACGTGTATTATTATACTCTGACATACTAAAGGCCTATTCTTTCATATACTGTGTGCCACCTAGTAAAAACTGTGCTGGCTGGCAATGGTGCTGGTGGCTTGGCTTCCTTTCTTATGGCCATCCATGTCTTCTATGTACGGAAGTTCTCATTCTCAAGAAAAATATCGATCTTCCCGACTTTCCTCAGTCGGAGAGTATAAAGTTCTTTGCTCTCTTTCGCCAGTCTCCCGTCTTAACATTACAATATTTCTGCCAGTTAGATTATGTCCTAGTGGGCACACAGGGCTGTA
>JAQFZA010000489.1:0-19056 GCA_034695115.1 Desoria olivacea | reverse complement strand
AAACTAGTGTGTATGCGGGATGCTGAATGCTGGGTAACACAATGGTTGGTTTACCATGTAATTGTTGTATTAGTCATTTTCAATTAGTAATCCCGTAATAAAATATTAGCCTTAATTAATCTGCCCAAAAGCAGTAACGCCACGTGTATTTAAATGATTTGATTTCACAAAGACTGATACAGAAAGAGTTCACTGAACCACAATTTTATTGCAAATTTTCAAATCGAGAAGATGCCTTTTATGACAAACTGCACACATTCCTTTCCTGAACTCCAAATCCTCCTTCAGCATTTAACATTCAGTATTCAAAGAGTGAATAGAAACAGGCCGTTCCTTGACGAAGAAACATATATCCATCAAAAACCAAACAATTCAAGCCTAATCCGCTAATCTAACATACAGCATGCAAAAATAGTCTCTCAAAAGGCTGCCGATGATGTTCCTTCTAGACATTTATTTGCGTCTTGTCTGTTATCGTTGCCTCATTCTCTCATCGCAGACTTTTAAATCAAAACAGGCCACAGCGGTATTGTTCGTTAGCTAAATAAATGGCAATAGTCTATTCAACCTTTTCTTAAAGTTGAAGCTGATTAGCATAGTCGGTAGATCGCAAAGAGACCTACTGATTGTTGTGGAAAGTGCGCATATCGATTGTTGATGTTCTATGCAGAATTTCCTCAAAGCCTTATGTGTAGATGTGGATTAGCATGTGGACTATGGTTTGTGCAGATGATTGCTTAAAGAAATGATGCATATCTTTGATGGACAATGAAAAGCCGTGATTTTTAAGCCCTCATCGATTGCTTCAAGCGTAATCCTTAATATTATCAAGTTCATATACACAAATTCATTCGAATACCATAAAGGTTATGGCTTAGAGGAAATGTCGAAAAATGGAATAACTTTCAATATCATAGGCAATTGCAATTCATAACTTTTGGGACAATCGACAAATGCCTTACCGACTTTGATAGGCTCGCAAACCCCTTGTGAGGGTAAGTGCGAATCGGAATCCAAGCCAATTAAACCGGCACTAGGATGTCCAAACGGATCATCTTCATGGAGATCATCATGATGATGAAAGGGTAGTCCTAAATTGCCATTCGAACTCGAATGTTTGCGATCACGTTCCGGATTAGATTCACTCGGACCGATGAAAAAGCCGGGGATTAACACGGCCGTCATGAAAAGAACACGCGTTGTTAACAAGATCCTCATAGTTCCTGATTTCCTTTACTAATTTTTTTTACACACTTAAGGTTACCAACTACCTATTTGATCATATCTAGGAACTACTAGCAAGTAATGCCACAGAACATCACACGATTTGTATTCAAGAACTCTGTTTGTAACATTTTAACTGAAAATGCTCCACAAAAAATTACAATTTATTTCCATCTTGTTCTTCTCTTCATTCTTTCAGCAAGCCTTTGTTTCTTCTTATCATATCACGCCTCATTAATCCTTCATGAGGCTTGCAATTTCATGCGTTCCACCAGCTCTCCGTGAAAACCGTTGAAATACAACTGCCAAGAACACAGAGAAATTTTAAACAATCAACAAGGGTTTCGGGAGCGATTAATTATTCGCTTATGTTCGTAACAATAACAATGTAAATGTTTTGGAGCCAATTTGTAATCGCTTAGCTTCAAGATACCTATTGTGGGTTACCGTATACCACACATTTGATGTCACCCGGTATCCATTAGGGTCATTTCTCTAACCATTTTTAATTCAGTTGATCGTACGATCCACAATTCCTTGTTTCATACAGAGGTCAACTGTTTAGAACTTATTCAACAAAACCCAGTTCTTAGAAACTGAACTCCTGGTACAATCAGAAGGTTTCAACGTAACTAATCAGAGTTACATCGTTTACAGCGATGATTTACATATTACAAAACAGAGAATTACTACACAAGAACAGGATCCAAATTCCAAATATTCCAAAGACGATATCCAGTGTAATCTCATAGACCAACGGAGGAATCAGCTATTACCGAATACCATATATTATAGCGTAGTAGAAGAGGTCTTCTTGCTCTGGCAGTACTGAAGTCAGTGCCACAATAAATAAATGAAGTATCCAGTCCAGCTGCAGAGAAAACACTGATCGAGCCAAGAACACTTACCACGAGATTTGGGGGTCTGGTCGCTGTTCATGTTCAGAGGGTTTGGCTGCTAACATACTTCAACTTTAGTTTGATAGATATAACAAGGCGAGGAAATGCATTGCACCTTTTCAGTTCACAATCCCTCGTAGCATGAACTGCTAACGAGAAGAGAAATGATCGTGCTGGAGAACTGATTTAACCCTTGGGTTATAAATGTTATAAATGTTAGTATGCTTACAGACAGAACGAGTAACAAACAGGATTGCATGTTCTTTTCAAAAAGTATTTTTCTCTTATACCAAACTAAACCTACTATCACCATCAACTATGCATAGGAGTTCCCAAGTAACTTTTCTAAAGCATAAACATTTCCCTTAACACTAAACACCTTAAGCACCTTAAGCCTCGTTATAACAATGGGCATACCTAACCTAATCCGGTTCCTCCTAAGCATTCACTTGCATTGCATTACTCCTTCGAATTTGGATGGAATTGTGTTCTTTTCTAATTTGAACCTCGTTTATATGGAGCCCCTTGGAGGATTATGGGATTAGACAGGTGACGACCTTCATACCGTCGTCGTAGGAATGACAAGAGCTATGTGAGCTACCACGCTGAGGAGACAGGAGACAGATTTTCGGAAATCCTTTAAAAATCAGAAAGCTTTCGAGACTTGAGACTCTTGGAAGCTTAAGGTTAAGGCTGGAGATAGGTGATTCGTAGATATTTTTCCAAGCTGTCAGAATGGACTTAAATATAGTAAGACTTCAGTCCATTTTCGGAGTTAATTCTTCTTGACACGTAGCATCCGGGGGCTTCTCTGAAACATTTGGGTACACATGTATAAATATACTGCTGACTGTTTATAACATTTTGTAGGTTGATAATAGGATGAGTTTAGAAGGTAAATTGGGGCTTGAGTATATCGCATGAGTTTATTATTCTTTACATTAGCAGCTCTGTTTGCCTCTCATTATCATAAGTATGAAGGTAACAAAACGAGCTCATCAAGGGTGCTAATTGGCATTGGAATGCTGTTATGATGTTTTAACGGGTTTATTTCGGAACTGATTACCTTCAGCTTTAGTATTTATTTCGGACCCATTACTTGCCTGTTGGGTAGTCAATAAAGTAGCTTGAATAATGTTTTTAGGAATACAATTTTGTAAGAGTCCTAACTGATCTAACAGAATTCTAAATTTTAATTCTTGAGTAGAGTTGAGGTGAGGATTCGAGGATTAGAAAAATCAAAACTGTCGCAGAAGGGAAAGAATTCCAGACCATTTCTCACAGCTCATACCAAAGGGGTTTCAGAGATTCCAAAACTGATGAGAATTCTTCAAATCTGCATTTCAATCTCTTGCATTTCTTCTTCTCCCAAGTAATCTTCATTTTTTCGTCTCTGACTCGACTGGAAATACTGAGAATGCATTTAAGGTAATGTATTACTCTGTACACGGAAAGTGTCTGTCTGTGGCTTGCCCTTGTTCAGAATTCAGGATCTCGAATTTTTTGTACCCGTCCTGGTTAAGTCAGCAGGAGGTTTTGAATTTCTTTCAATTCCCTATTCCATTTAGTTCATACTTTCAAAGTTTTAACTTAGGAAGACCTGACCCCCCACCCTCAACCCCGACGTTTCATTTCAAGTCCTCAACAAGATGCTGATCCGTCCAGCCTTATCTCTGGCCTAGCTGGCAATCATATATTATTATACGACCTCAGCTAACTTCTTCTGCTACAATATCCAATTTCCCATGCTAGAGGAGAGTCCTCATACTTTCATATCTCTTATATGAATCCAATGGGTTTGTTAGGGCTTCTGGTGGACCTTAACCAGCATGAGATTTTAAAGGAGTTGTTCCATTCTCCACGGACAGGAAAACCAAATAATGAGTAATGAGGATAACGCAGTGTGAGATTAGAGTCAGGATTGCTGGTCCTGGTCCCCTTCGTCGACATCCAATATCACAGACCTGACACAGCCAACTTTCTAGAAGTAGCCCCATGTGGCAGTGGCACTTGAGCCTTTACCCTTCAGAAACGCATTAGTTTCTACAACCAGGAACCTTGGCTAAGGGTTCGTTCAGCGTGAGATGTGGAGGAGATACAGGTTTTATATTTATTACTGGCTGAGGTACACGTACAAAAAAGTACAAGTACCTGCAAGCCTATATGAAATGAACTTTTAAAATCCATCATGGCAAGGAGATGAGGGGTTCAATGTGTATTTTACAAGTTTACACAACGCTGGCTGACAAGCAGTTGACTTTTTGGAGAGAATAATAGTTTTTCAAACTTGCTGACTGAAATGAGAACCTGGCTAACTTATCAGATGGAGAAATAAAAGTATTTTACGACGGGCTATAAATCATCATTGTTTGGCTCGAGATCTTTCCCCAAATTCCCTTTCTTTTTTCAGACGGAAGAAGAAGCTTATTGTTCTTCCTGGCAGTCCAGGATGATCCTGCCTTGGTCAAAAGTAAAAATGTAGTACCTATGCCTAGGGTTCCATACACCATCGGAGTCCATTTAGGAATTAAAGAAATTACCATAGGATTTAGGATGATTGATTTGGTTTCGAGTATAGTCACTGTTAATTTATGCTTGGGTCGTACGGTCGTCGATAATATATTACAAGTCTGTTGTCCCCTTCAAAGTCATTTCAATTGAATCTAGAGCATCCGATTCTAAGGGTCGTAAACAAATCCTAAAAGTTTGGGGTGAACTTGCTTTAGTTTATAATGAGAAAAAATGCACCCCCCGAGAAACGGGAGCTTGGATCAAATTATTAGATTACTACACGATAAGTTGTCCCAGTCTTGATTTTAAAGTACTAGATTCTAAACGAATTATAACAGTGGTGCTGGTGGTCGAAGATTATTTCAGAATGCCTCATTGTCCTAGTTTTTTGGATCTGAAAATAATCTGCATTCTCTTTTGTGTATCGATATGCTGGAGTGTCTGCTACGTCCAAGTTCAACCGCTCTCAACTTTCTCAATAGTTCACCCAGTCTATCCGGAAAGGGTAAGTAGAGTCATAAATGTATGGTCGAACTTGTCTCAATATAAACATATTTATAGCAATTTATAGCAAGCAATAACCAATTTATAATAACTTTAGGTGAAATATCGAAATATCAATTGGGATAAGTGGTACAAACCGTATGGTAGATACCGTCGTTCTGTAAGTGAAAATGAATTCTTCCATTTATTGACTTGATTTAGGCTCATAAAATCAATTGCTCAATTATTAATTAATTTCAATTGTTAATTTTTAAATGTATCCGATAGCATGACGAAGTGGAGAAGTCCAGATTTTTTCACCTCAAATTTGATCACTTATGGAATTTTAGCCTTGACATTGGATAAGACGATACAAGTTAAGGAAGGCAAAATTATCACACAAATTCTGGAAAACGCTTCCTATTGTACCAACCCAGGATGTATGCCCAACCCATGGGTGAAATTATTCTTTCGGTGTGTTAAATCTGGATTTAAGTTAGATGGGGACTTTTTAAGTTAGATTTTTATTTGTGAATACATAAATGGATTTTGACATTGATTTAAAAAATCGAAAGTAATTTTGTCAACTGCTAGATATTACGAATAATAAAGCAAAGAATTTGTGAAATGGTCCACAGGGAATTTGTTTTTGTAAATATAGAATGTTGAATCGACGATTATTGGTCCATCGATCAGATGTGGCAGTAGGCTTGGCAGTATCAACTTTTGAAAGCTAACTTGAAATATAAGGTATTGGACTTCATTTGATAATCAGAAAGTCTTCCAAAGCGTGCTCGTTGATGAGTTTGATGTTCTTGAATTCGGTTGCTGTAATCTTTGATTTGGGGCTACCGGTTCGTCGAAGCCAGTCTTTCCTGAAAATGCAAGAATCATGCAACATAATTATCAATAAAATGAATATTACATTTGTTGGGATAGATAATGTGGTCGTTTGAATCATTACATCATATCAATTTTGAGCCTTTGTCCCTCAATACAGCCAATGACCGTTCCATATTCTGTATTTTGCCAGACATTCATTATTATACTTATTTTTTTTAGATATTTATATATTTATATATTACTATACATATTTGTATACGGACCTGTATTTTGCACCCATCCTCGTAGTCCTAGTTCCTTTGCTTTAGCCTGTGTGTACTATGGATTACAAAATTATGAGTTAGTTACCGGTTCGGTTAATATTTTAGATTGCTTGTAAACTATTCAGTTAAAGTGAATACCTTCCGGAAGTGGACTCCTGAAATAATTAGAAAATCATACATTAACAAATTAATCGCTGTCATTTCATGTTCAGCGGACGAGATCAAATCATCTATTACATTGCAGATTTATTGCACAGACGTACCTTGTACTTTTCCTCTGATCTCGAAATCAAGGTATACCAACCCGGTAGGTGAAGAAGTTGAACTCCGTTGACGGACCACCGAGGGTCCAGGTTTGTCGGTTTTACCCGGTCTGGCTTTGGGTTTCGAACTCATGGCTCCGCACGGTCAATTTGTCCTGTCCGAATGTCTATATCGACTTCTTTAAAATTTTGAAATGGGCCAATAATATGTATAATTTACCTTATCGATTTTTTGTTCATCAAGAATGCAGAATTGATTTCACAATCTACATAGCACCATAGATACCACAAGATGCGCTAAAAATTCCTGGTAAGTTGAAATTGCGATTTCGCAAGATGATATGAATCAGCTGTCAAAGTTGAATGAATAATAATAAAATTAAGTACGTAATTTTTTTTAATGCATTTTATTTATTTTAATCGCATGCATAAAATTACAACAAACATGTTTCCACCAATAGTTTTTTTATTTGGAATAAGCATGGCATAAATAGGCATGTTAGCCTTTTAAATCTCTTTCAAACAATACAAAATATATAGGAAATCAACACGAGTGCTACTACAATACTTTAGACAAGAACAACGTATCCTGAAAATCCTGATAGTTCAGATTAAATAAAATCTACATATTATTATTCTAATTTATTTCTAATCTAATTAAATCTAATAAAATCTAAGTTTATCTCGTATTTCTGTGAACAAATATATTATAAGTAATGACAGAATTCTAGAAGTTTAAGTTTCAAATAGCTGCAAGTGTAACTTTATAATAATATCACCAGACTCTACTTCATGCAAGGGGAACTTTTTCGTCCATGGCGTTTTCCGGTTTCGTGTTTCCTCGCAAATTGTACTAATTCCTATTTCGGTCCTGCCAAGAAATTCTACACGAAAAAAATAACGCATCTTTTTTATCAAATAGAACAAGACATTTAATTAATTCTTTGTAAAATGACTCACGGTTAGGTGAGAAATAGTCTTTATCGTAAACAGTGAGACATAGAATGTCCTGCCGAATATCCTTCACCGAAAACTGCATCGAATCGTTCCATTTCGGATTCAAAGTTGCTTTAACTACTCGAGTTCTTTTGATTTCTGAACCAAGGCTGACTTCACAGTATGGGTCGCTTTTACCTGTCACCCCACAAAAAAACAATGATCACTACATAGTAACACACAAACCTCAGAATCCTTCCAAAAAGCAATAACATGCTGAAGTCACTTTTTATAGCCAAATCATTGTAACAATACTAATTTGCTGGAGAGGTTAGTTTAGCAAAAAATAGCGTGTATCGCTGCTGACTTTAACTCATAGATAGAAATACGTCTGCACTACATGCTACAATTAAAATGAATAAAAGTAAATGAAGAAGAAGCGATGTAAGTACCGTTAGGATCGCGATTAGCAAGAGATTTTCCTGAGACCACAACCAATTTTAATTTGCCCTTTACAGGACGTCGACGGACTACAAATAATAGCAAAAGAAAATGTTATCAAACTACTGCATTAAGCCATGCAAATTCAAACTGGTTTAATCTCATTGGTGTTTTAAGGTTAAAGATGAGTCGTCAAAAGCGTGATTTGTGTATTGTTAACAAGATATTTGCCGTTTCACTCAAGTTGGACAATCAAGAAAGTATTTTTAACAAATGCAAAGCAAGTTCTTATGCTCCAAAGATTAGTGCTTTAGTGAGTCAAGGCGATACTTTGAAGTGAAGTATGTTTTCCATGTTCATATCTTACCACTGTGGTCTCTGTCAGCTAGGTTCTCGCCATCCATGACCACAACTAACAACCTGCCAACTGCCTTCACACCTTTTTCTAAAATTGTGTAATTTACATAACCATGATTAAACTATTGTAAATTTACTGTACTACTTCATTAGCCTCTAATCCGACAATTAGACATTTCAACAACTGAATGCTTATCGATAAAAAAAATTGAAGCAAATACATCAGTTTTCGAAGTTACATAAAGTTACTCTTACTTGATTTTTGTCGAGATAAATATTGCTGCTCCGTTTGGATGTAACGTTTTTTAGCATCTCGAATATTTTTCAACCACAGCCTCTTTTCTGTGACTCCAGGAGTAAGGACGTACATGTAAGAAGATTTGTTGATCTCCATTCCAATTACGAATTCCTGTTCACTTTCCGTTTCTTCCAAGATTATTTCATTTAAAAACAAAGGCTAAACAAATTTTAAACGTTAAAACTACTTTTATTTAAACAACATAAAAATTATTTAATTTATTTGATGCTGACCTTTCTATATATTTTGAGTTTCAAGCTCTTATGGCGATCAAAAGAGAAGGCAGTCTGATTTAAAATTTTGTTTGGCTGAGCTAGTAGCAAAAAGTCGTTAAACAGAAAGCCAACTAATTGTTTACCGCTTTTCGTCTGTAAAATCCATAAGAAGATAGGTATTAAACAAATTAATGAGATTAAATTCCTTAAAATTCTGATAGTTGATTGAACATACCTTTTGAAGAATACCGTGATGTAAAAATTTACGTGGCCCAAGGGCGTTAGTAAGCGAGTTAAAGATAACCCGTTCTTCCAATCCATCACAGATAATATGAGTTTGCATCCATTCTAACCGATCAGAGTTTTCCTTTTCTCGAACACCTTCGTTTACTTGGGCACAGAGCTAAATCAACACAGGATTACATTTAGCTGACAATTTTAATAGGCTATCCATTATCACTAAGCCTTTCACTAACCTCCTCTGCTTTCACCAAAGCTTCCTCTAGGTTTTGTCTGTCTGGATGTGATTCAGGTGTGTATTCTAGTATCTGAAAATATTGACATTGCAATATTGTGTTTTCCTATGATTTGATTTAGAAACGATTTTAATAAATAAAGTTGTAATTACTTTTTTAAGAAGCAAGGGATATTTTGTCAGCCGCTGTAACGGTTTTATGAGAAACGAACTAAGTGGTAAACTTTTTGTGTTGGGGTTAGCCTGTAAGGTCTTGCAAAACTCTCGAAATTCAGTATTCGTTTCGCATTTCTGTTGAAGAAGAGCTGCCGAACGTAGCTGTACACTACAAAATCTGATGTAAATGGTAAATGATGGAACCTAAAAGTAAAAATACAATAAAGTATTTACAATTTACACTGAAGCAGAATCGAATTTTTGCATTAGTACAGCACTTAAAAAAATAACTCACATGTTGACACAGGATGTCTCCGATCATCTGAATTTCGCTAAAACATGTTCTCTGTCGAATGGTAAACGCCTTCAGTAACTTGTTACTGCAGTCGATCAGATCATCCCAATTAATGAAAATAGCTAACAATTCTTCAGTACTAATTAGACCCGAATTACCTAGGGGTATCATAAAACACTGCAAACAGAAATACAGACACACAATTATCTCAATTGTCAATTTCAAAAACAGTTACTCCATGAAATGCTTATTTCTTATAATGCAACTGACCTCTTTAACCATTTTCAAGTCAGCCATGTAGTTCTGTTCCGTAACGATTAATTCTTGAATACAATCCTGTCTTTTGGATTCATCCGATCCACCATTAACAGATTGATTCGAGATTGACGACTTCGACAAAGTGGATACCGCTGATGAATGGCCATTACTAAAAGCATCTCCAAAACTGTCGGACGGGTGAATAGTAGTGGAGAATGAACGTTCACTCCAAGGATCTCGATCCGTTGCTGTCCCGTCACTGCTTGTCTCCCCAAACTCTCCAAAGCTATCCCCGAATCCGAATGCTCCAGTTTGCGGCGAAGAAGCTAATTGAGCATGTATGTCATCATTTATAAATTACTACATCAATTGTGGAAATCTGATGGAAACTTCATGGACTAAGTTAAAATATTACATACAGCGACCCCACCCCCGCATCAAGATCAAACAACACAAACGGGCCACCAAATGCATAAAAAAAGACTCGTATACAATACAGCATTCCATCTCAGTACGGTATGACTTTTACCTTTTATTGCAAAGGAGGCGATACTATTATAGTTATAATTTTTCAACTGATCTCAGGTTGACAGAAGAGGGCTTAAAGGTAGGATCAGATAAGACAGAATAACGTCAGGACTCAGGATAGAAAAGTCTTGATATCATACAACAATAATTCTACTGCACTCTACATACAGCGTAGTCAGTTGAAGAAGACAAGAAAAAGAAGACTTACAAAGACACATAGGTTTTAGAGGACTTTCTCTACGGAGCTCCTTCAACTGATTTTTTGCACTATTCGCTCGAACAATTCCCTTTCCTTCCTGACCACATTTTACGTATTGATTAAATAACTTCTAGCTTGTACCCCCTCGTATCTAAACTCTAATTAGATCTAGAATTTACTACCTACAGGCCTGGCTTGACTTCAAAATTTTGGCTTCTCTCTTTACTACATTCAACCTTCGGCTTACACCTGTAAAGGTGGTGTAATAATAATTAAACAATTTTTAAAATCTCCAGTACGCACTCAACATTAGATAAAAAGGTCCCAACAGATATAGAGGTGATGCAGTTAACAAATCGGTGTACTTTTTCTCGCTTATTTCAATGACATAAAGCTCGATACATAAAATATGACACACGAAAAGGACCAGATTTTACAGGAATTTGGAAGTTTGTATTAAACAAAATCACTCAGAAAGGAACTTGTCAATTTCAAGATTGAAATCTACATAAAGGCAAATTATGGAGGAGTAGCTATATAACGAGCTATACAGTTACAGTCACACCGTTTTCTAAAGCTATATTTTCACATGATTTTTCACGACTCTAGAACATTTTTTACAGCTTAAGCTAAGACAGATAAGTTTGTAAAGTTGCAAACTTAAGTATCCATGCCCTTAAAACACGGCGTCGGTAGCCCTATAGCTTTTAGAGTTTACAGATATGACAGATTTTAATGTAGTCGTCATATTTTAAGAACTAGAACACAATCAGATCTGACAGTTCAGGATAGGTAGGGCACCCTTCAAAATCACTCATATATATAAATCATGACTAGACATTCAACTTGAGCTCGAGTGAATGAAACAATAGAAAGCCAAGCCAGCAGCCTTTTCTAATTTGAGGGCTGATCAATAATAAAACTCTAGTTGGTTTTTGTAAAACACACCGATAAAAAATATCCTGGAAGAGACCACCCCACCTACCATGTTACAGTTTTACATCCCCTATAAATATGATAATATACAATGCTTATCTTAAGTTCTGTACATAAAAACTTACCTAAGATTAACATCCATACAAAGCTAGTCAATACACAGAGATTCTGCAAAAAAGTCTAGACAGATCCCCGTCACTACTACGTGCAATTCTTGATTGATTCGCATACAAAATATGCCCTACCGAAATCGAGTCCACACATTTTGATAGCACAGACAGACAACACACAATCTAATTTTTTACTACGGGTGTTTCTGGTTCGCCCTAGTCCCTTTTTAAATACTGTTCTACCCCAGGAGCAGAAGACACATCATGTACATTAGTTAACTACATACTGTAAACTGTCATTTCTCTAGAAACAGCACCATTGCATTGTATGCTTCATATTGCAATAATTATTATATGATATCATAGAACAAAGGATTGTATAAATAAAAATACTCAGTTCTATCACTCAATAAAAATCTAGTCTTAAATTATCATCTTGATGAGATTGGAATAATACGAATATGTTCAAATCTTTCATGAGTATAAATATTCCCACAACTGTCTAAAGGTTGGATTATTGGAATAAATAACAGATCCCTTAACGGAGTACTTATAGTTTACGTAAATTATACGGATTTTCTTGATATAGTGGCATACTCAATCCTGGAATTTAGGCAAACAGGGTCTAGGTGGTAGTTGATCTCGAATTATTGTTCAACTGTATTGGATTCGATTCGGACGAGAGACTAAAGACATGATTTCCTCTTCCACCCAATATGCATCCCTGAACTCTTTGTAACATGGATGGTGTTTCTGAGTCTCTTCGTTTTCCAACCCCAAACCAATCTGTTTTTCATCCTCCTAAGAAACACACACAGAACAAAGAAAACTGTCAGCGTCATATTCATCGATTAATTGACTCAACACTAAGCAAACTGGCTTGACTTTTCATTCCATGATGCATATTCTAATCCTATCCAGGCTACCAAACTGAAACCAGACATCGCTTTTGTCAATTTAAACTCATGAGATCTACCTAACGGCTAATCTTACAGAAATTGTTTAAACCAAGTCCTACCCTCAATACTACAATCTCCATCACGCTTCCTATATACAAGTACTATCAGCCCATCCATTAAAGTATAGAAGATTGAAATAGAAAGATAATTGGAATTCGGAATGATGAAACAAATATAGAGCTACACAGATTGACAGATAAAGGCTTGAAACGAAACATTCACAATTTACACAAATTCCTATCTGATTCCAAACGACACTCAAAAACCCACAACCCGACAATTCTACATACATGTACACGATGTACACCCTTATAAGGGAAGCCTTTTATATACTTTCAATCCAGATTTCAGAACTTACATTGGATATCCTCCTGACCCTGTGTATTAGACATTGGCTGTACGTAATTGGTTGGAAAAAGCCCAACGGAAGAACCCAGTTGACCTCTCCACCAGTCTGGCTCATCTTGTGATATTACTGCACAAAACAATAAACCGAATTATGTAATTCGTACTGTATGTACATACAGTTAGAAAAAGTTGCACAACAAATGTCGCATTTTTTTCACCTGAGATGACGTCGTCTTTAACAAAGGTCAATTCATCTTCGTTCTGAGCCGTGTAGGGATATAATGCAATAACTTGTTCTACGAATGAATATGAAATCACTTGTTAGTACTTGTTAGGAATAATTTTTGTGGCGAATTTGTATCGCAGTCACCTAAGTAAATAATTAAATGAATCTGGACGATACTGAAAATCTCGCATTTACCTTTGGTGTCGGAATAAACTGGAGCTGTAGTTATAGGCATTTCATATTCGTCGAATGGAATTGGCGTTGTACGGGACGAAGATTGGCGAGATCCTCCACCGGGTCCCAGCACTTTAATGTACGAACCTGGAAACCAGCCGATTGTTCGCTGTTTTCCTTTTAGCTAGTAACAGAAAATAAACTAAATTACTTCAGAAACTAAGAATTGACAAATAGAAGTGTTTCGAATATTCGGCTTACTTGAACCTCTCCTTCCCACCAACCAGAAGCGGATTTCTTTCGGACGGTTATTAACTGCCCTCGTGTTAAATTTAACTGTCCTTCCGAAGTTCCTTGATAATTGGCCAAAACTGTTGCTATTTCATATTTTCTGGACTTCGTTATTTTTGGAGATTTTGGTGGTGGTTGTCGGACAATTTCACTGATCTCTCGTTTAATTTCAGCCTCGTCGTAAGGCTCCAGCTCAGTTCTTCTTTCGGAATTTGAATCTACAAAATCACTTCCTGGTGCACTAGAACCATAGTTTCTAGAAGAAATTGATTGGGGAGTTTCTTCAGTAACTTGAGTAGTTTCCGCAACTTCTTGGTGCTCTACAGCTTGAACTTCATCTTGTTTGGTAACATAATTAGCAGGAAAGATACCAGTTCGATCACCAATCTGACCCGTCCACCATTCTCCTTCCTTGTGAATTACTAGTACCATTTCTCCACCCTCAAAAGGTAGGTCGCCAGGTTCATGGGATTCGTAAGGATATAGAGTCACATAATAGTCTACGGTATACAAATAAAAATCAATGAAATGAGAACATGTATTGGAGTTGCCTAACCTAATATCTCCAGTTAGTATTAATTTTACCTCCAGCTGCACCGTCAACTGACTGTTGAGCTGAAACTGGAACACTGGCAGCAGCAGTAACCGGTACCCTGAAACACAAAAAAACAATGAAAAGACATACCTACCCGCATTCCTTTGTGTTACAGTTCTCATGGGATTTAAACTTACTCGTCAGCAGGAATGGTTTCAGCAAACGATTCAGGGAACCATCCGGATTTTCCGTTTAGAATTCCAGCAAGCCATCCAGGATCTGGTACAGCGCTATCGTTTTTCTAAAAATTCATCGACCGAATGAAGTTATCAAATTGTAGCTGACAAATAGATTTACACGTTGGAACTATATATTTACCTGAATAATATCACCAGATTGAAATGAGAGTTCATCTTCATTACGACCATCGAAGTCATACACAGCTCTGTAGTAAACAGAACCCCCCTCTCCATTGGTAACAATAGAAGCAGTCCTGCTAATCACCTTGTCTGCTCCAGTATCTCCCCACGCAGCGTTGTAATCCAACTCTTTGGCATGTTTCTTCCTACTTGTAATCACGATTTCTCGTTTCTGTTTGTACTCGTCATAAATAGATTTGCAACTTTCTATCAAAGTTGAGACTGTCGTTTTCAGTTCGTTGGACTCATTTACGGAAACATCAGAACCAGATTGTTTTATATCCAACTAAAGAGACAAAATTAATAATTACAATTAAATTAAACTGTGTATTCCCAAACAATTCATAATCCCTTTGATTAAAGTTTTTGAAAATCCCTTGTACCTCGTCTCTCATGTTTTGGAGCTTTTCACGCATCTGCTTTAGATTCATTTGTTTCGCCTCACTTTCAGTCGCTACAAAGAATATACCATACGGGTTTTAGAAGTCATGTAATATTTATCCAGAAAGAAAGAAGGTCATCAAATGAACCTTAATCATTTGACTGAACTTATTAAGGAATCATTGAATTACACACCTAATTTCTCCAATCGTACTTTTTCTTGAGCTGCCAACAGCATCCTATTATTTTGATCCTTTAACTGGCTCTTATACAGACCCATATCATTCATGAAGGTATCCCTCTTCGACCTCATTCCATCTATTTCCGTTTTGACAGTTGAGACTCCTTGTCGTGTTTCAGTTATTTTACCCGATAGCTCTTTAACCTTGTCGGTCTAATAAAAATATAAAACTTATTTAAAAATCAAACATAATCTTTCATATCTGTACATGTAAATATGTAATTGACTTACTAGTTGTGACAATTCTAATCCTAGTCCATTGTTGACCCCTTTCAGTCTAAGGACTTCTTCTTGTTCTTTTTGTCGGCGGTCAAGAAGTTCTTGTCTTTTGTTTGTGTCCATTTCTAGCTTCCGCTGTCGTTCCATCTCTCGTCTGGCTGATTCTTTCTGTTCTTGATTTTTTCTCATCTCCTCCATATGCCTTTCTTCCATTTCCCTTTGCATAGAAAGCTGCCTTTCTTTTTCTTCAACTTGGCGTCTTTCTATTTCGAGCCTGTTCAAGTATTTCCAGTTAGTAATTTAATTGGAATTGTATTGAATTTATAATGATTTTTTTTCAACATCCTAAGTTACAAGTTGAGGTAATACCTCTGTTTTTCTCTACGTTCGAAGTCCTCCCTTTCTTTTCTTTCCCGTTCATGGCGTTCTCGATCCTGCATGTCTTGCAGGGCTTTTCTCCTTCTATCAAGTTCCGCTTGCCCTTTGTCGAAATTTTCTTTTCTTTTATCTTCAAAAGTCGTCCCACCTAAATTGAAAAAATAAAGTTATGCAGGGAAATACAGGAAAAGCTATCGGCTCGAATGCAAAATTACCTGGTGACAAGACTAGCTCGGTGTCATTAACTGGAGTATTGGATCCCGTATTATGACCACTTCCTCCAATTGACCCGGGAACGCTTTTAATTGACTGCTTTCTGCTGCCCATGCGGAAAGAAGGAGGAATCAGATCTGGAGTTAATTTAGGTGGTAATCTTCCCATCTATTTTATAATTTGCAATTAAAATACGTTAGCATACATGTACGTTTTCCGACAGTATAGAATTTTGTTTAGATGTGTAAATAAAATTATAATTACCTGTCTGGCCATGTCGCATAGATGCAATGCTAATACAAATTCTTCAGTGCCTAGCCTGCCGTCAGCATCCATATCTGTGACAAAAAAAACTTGTCACAGTCTACTACTATTAAGGACAGCAGTAATGTCTAGTCAAAACTGATTACTTACCTGAGAGACCCCATACTTGAGCCAAAATTGGCTGAGGAAGACCAGTTCCCAATAAAATATTTCTTGCTTGAACACCCGTAAGAAATCCAGACTTGGAACGATCATGCTGATTAAACATTTGAGTATACTTTAATCGAGACTGATTCGGTACGGCCCATTCTAGCAGCGGGGATGAGCTATACAATAAGAGATCAATAATACCCACTTGATGATTTCAGTTTTTTAAAATATCCTTTCATTCTGTGTACATCTAGGCATTTACAACTGCACCAAGAATGGATAGGATAGGATATTCACACAATTTTTTAACTTACACAGAATCATGACTAGTGATTGAAGCTGACCGATGTATAGTATCCTGACTGGAAACAACTGGTCGGGTTCCTAAAAGAAGTATACATAGTTATCAAATAATCCCATTCTCAAATAAAAATGGCTATTTAAATATAAAACAAACCAGGGGGAGTAGCTGAGCGAAAAGCAAGGGAAGTAGGAGGAACCGAGTTGCCTACAGAGGATATGCCCCCCATCGAAGGAACAGAACCGACCCCCATGATCCCTGACACTGCTAAGGGCTGAGTAGGGGGAGTAACCATAGGCATACCTCCCCCAATAACAGATGCTGGCAACGGGGTCATCATCATCCCCACTGGCGGATTGATCATTCCAGATGGGGAAAGTATGGGAGTCGTTGCACCAGATCCAGAAAGTACTGCCCTCAAGGAAGGTGGCAAGGCATTCGGTATTTCCATCCCCTTTAACTTCATCGTTACTAACTTGCACGCTACGCTGAACTCGTTGATATTCAACTTCCCATCACAATCCGCATCCGCCAATCCCCTACAAACGACAACAAACCAAAAACGTCAGCCTCTTCACTTCCAACAACAAAAGCCAGCCATCCCATATACAATCAACAATCCCACATTCCATTCATGTTTACAATTCCTACAACATACAAAAAATTTAAAAAGCTTACCAGATCTGTGCCAAAAGTGGTGGTGGAAGTCCCGACTGGAGGAGAAAGCCTCTGGCCTGGTCTCCGGTCACAAAACTTCCTACGGGACCCAGGGCCTTAAACTGCTCCATGTGCCGCGCCCTTTCCACCGGTACTACAACCCATGGATCCATTTTCCCCAACTACTTTATCTCCTCCGACTTTTCCGTACACCTAGAACTTGATGGCACACCCGATGACCTCTGACCCCTCCTTTCCTCCCACCCCACACTAATGGTTCTTCTTATCTGACCTTTCGATTCCTCTCTTTCTTCTGCTGAGCATCAATATCCAAGGTATTTTTTCTGAGGAGATGTAGATCCACCCTGCATGAAATCTTCAGTCCTCTGGCTCCTCTGGGGGGTAGAGTTCATCAAGAAAGGGATGATTGAGCCATCAAGAAAGTCCCGTTTCCTTCAGAATTCTTAAATAAGTTGCAAGAAAGTCTTCCTAAATTTTTAATCAATGACTGACGGGACAGTCCACAGTCGAATCATCGAATGACGAGGGCGAGGAATCGAGGATGAGAGGAGGGCGGACTACTTCGTTCGGCAACGACGAGTTGAGAATTGACAGTTCTCTATATTCACATTGCACACCAAGACCAACCCGTGGGCCGCCCGAGCGGGTTTTTTAATACGGACAACCAAAAAACCATCGGAAACTCCAAAACCATTACATTTTAACTCCCATTTCATTACAATTGACCTCTGACCGTTCGGAATTTTATCTTTTTTCTGTACAAAATCACAAACTGCAGAATTCGGCTCTTAATTTCATGGAAAAGGATGCAAGTTTTGCTAATCTTCCATTTTGGGGCATGGAGATAAAAGCATCGATTTCTTGGTGGGAGCAAATAATCTGAATGTTCTCGTGTTTATTATTATTGTACTCCAATTATGATGCAAGTATAAAGTATGTAACCAAATTTTTAGTTTTCACTCACGTCGACAAATTCTTATCGACATCGACAAATTCTTATCGACATCGACAAGTAATTTAGTATTAAGCCATGTACAGACTTCCAGGCTACTTAGGATCGTGTATTAAAAAAGCTCCGACTTTGTGGTCTTCGAGCTCCGTGGTGGAGAGAGATTGTTTCCAGAAAATTCTGCCACCACCACCACTCCATAGTGGAGATATCCGGGCTGCCTATTTTGGAACCAGTTTGAGAGGATTGTTAGGGTCAAAGGTCCAACAGGTTCAAAAGGTGATCATCCAGAAAGCAACTCCAGTAGGAGATCAGTCTAGTTCTGCTAAGGACGGACAGAATGGGAATCAGGATGAACCAGCAGGAGCAGAAGAAGAACCAAAGTTCAGTAGGATGGATTTAGCGAGTATTGCAATCGCTGGGTTAACGCTGGGATTACTTGGAGTCTGCCAGGTGGATGCTGCCGCCAACATCGATGAGAATACTCCTGGTGAGTTTAGCTGTAATGTTGTAAAGGGTGACATTAGATTTTGGAATTCACAACCGTGTTTTATTGTTTATTACTCACAGCGGATAAGTTATTGGATGCAGCTCGTAGAGGCGACAACTACGAACTAAAAAAGGTCCTCCAGCAGAAGAA
>JAQFZA010000488.1:0-19094 GCA_034695115.1 Desoria olivacea | reverse complement strand
GCGCAGAAATCTGGTTCACTGTTCTGTAGTTTTATATCGTCAAAAAAAGTTTCAGGGTCACTGCGCAGAAATCTGGTACACTTTTCTATAGTTTCATATCGTCAAATAAAGTTTCAGGGTCAGTGCGCAGAAATCTGGTACACTTTTCTATAGTTTCATATCGTCAAATAAAGTTTCAGGGTCACTGCGCAGAAATCTGGTACACTTTTCTGTAGTTTTATATCGTCAAAAAAAGTTTCAGGGTCACTGCGCAGAAATCTCGTACAATTTCCTATAGGTTTTTATCGTCAATAAACGTTGTATGGTTACTGCACAGAAATCTGGTACACTTTTCTATAGTCTCTTATTGTGAATTAAAGTTTAATGGTCACTGCGCAGAAATGTGGATAACTTTTCTATAGTCTCTTATTGTGAATTAAAGTTTTATTGTCACTGCGCAGAAATCTGGATCACTTTTCTATGAAGCAACATTTTTTTCTTTCGTTAACGCCAGCATCTAGTGCTAGGTAGATGGCGTCTTGTGTATGCTTAGAGTAGCTAACTAATATAAATATCGGCTTAGACTTCCGGAAATTGTAAGTTATTTTTTCTCGTGCTTCCTTCTCCTCACCTTCAATTTGTGAAAAATTAGAGCCGTCGACTTCGCCTTTTCTGTTATTGTTGACGCTTTGAGAACCGAATTCTTGTTCTCGAAAAATTTCATGAGCCTTTCAGTAACCACTCGGATCGCAGGTCTTTTCTCAATCGTTCGGGCGACCGGAATTGTTGAAGGGTCAAAACTCAAGCGCCTAGTGGTAGGAAAAGCGTTTCACAATTCCGGACAATCATAGTGGGCATTCTCTGCTTCGTTGGAACTGAATGCTTTTCCACAGTTCCTCCTGCAGCAAAACAAGATGTTGCCCTCAAGTGCCTAGTGGTAGGAAAAGCGTTTCACAATTCCGGACAATCATAGTGGGCATTCTCTGCTTCGTTGGAACTGAATGCTTTTCCACAGTTCCTCCTGCAGCAAAACAAGATGTTGCCCCATCCTGAAGTTTTGGGGTTTCGAGTTTTCCAGATCATATACCTCCAAGTTCGCATCCCGGCGCTCCAGTCCAGCTGCAGTCTGCTTCGGCTCTAATTTCAACTAGACCCCATGTCTTTTTGAGTTCACTTTCAATCCAGAGATGGCCATGAACTTAGAACTGAACCGAGAATCGTCTGCTACAGTTTCCTTTCAAGCCATTTCCTCATTAGCAGCCAGATTGAAAAAATAAAATAAAACACCAAATGATTTCTGACATGGTTGATGGTAGGCCGGTTGAATTTGGAGACTGAGGTGGTGGTGGTGGTAAAAGATATTGTGTTGAGGAGTTAATCTGATTATCTGATCTCTGTTATATATCCGAGTGGAAATCAAGGAAACTCGGTGGGCCCTGAGAAAAGAAATTCAAATTCTCAGTCTTGTAGTAGGAACTAAATAAAGATCGACAAAACCAAAGATTGACAATAACCCAACAAGGAACGCACGTTCCATTGTTCCAACTCCCACAAAAACTGGTGTTTTGAAACCAGATAAATTCCTAAATACGTTGGTTTGACCTTACATTTTGATTAATAATATTAACTAAGGCTATGTTAGGTACTCTAAGGGTTTATCATGATATCATACCTATAGACACTTGTCGCCCGGTTAGTCCCAAACTGGTTGAAAAGTTGGGTTGATATTTTCTGTTCTGTAGCTCTCAAATGGAAGATTTTTCCCGAACTTTTGTCAACTTGCAGACTCACAAACTCAAAGCAAGATGACAGTAAGGCCGTATACAACTTCTATGGTCTATACCTATTCTATGGTAATTGTAAGTACGGTGGAACTGTATGTGTTTAAATTGGCATTTAAGGAAGCGACAATAGTTTTTTAGACTGGAGATTACCAGACCTACGGTCATTTAATAAAGCACAGAATATTAAATTCTTAATGGGTTTATTTCTGAACGGTTTTTATCAATTTCCACAAGGTTTGTTACAGTTAAATTATCATTATGTATGTTGCTATATCACTGGCGCGGGTTGTTTTAATGTTCGAATGATAAGTTTTAATTTTAATTGTAAATTCCACAAACTGTATAATATTAAAGCACGTTTAAGGATAAACTGTTTAACAATAAACCGCACCACATTACTCAGTTCCGACTGCTTCTAATAGACGCTGTACAAGTTATATACACATTACACAATAAATATAAATATAACTTAAGGGTGCTCATCCGCTTTCACTTAGTGACCCTTAGAAACGACGGTTTCAAAAATCCTTGTGGATCAACTATGACCAATTTCGAAAAAGTGGCTCCGTCACGTTGTAGCCATACCTTTGTTCTCTATTTTAAGAATACGTATGGGTGTTTCGGCTTGAGCATTCTAGAGTTCTCACCCTTTTAAACGTGACGGAGCCACTTTTTCGAAATTGGTTATAGTTGACCCATAAGGATTTTTGAAACCGTCGTTTCTAAGGGTCACTAAGGGAAAGCGGATGTGCACCGCTAAAAGAAACTTAACAACTAATTGCGGAATTACATTAATTTGATTTGCTGTTACTAAAAAAAGAGAATGAAAACAAACTGTGGATGTCTAATTTGTCTATGAATGTAGATGGTCATGATTTTGTATCGCTTCAGCAATCAGAATCATCGTCTAAATCCAAACAGCGTTTATTTTTATGTAGTTTAATGCTATCAGTCAAACAAATCAATTTTCCATTTTCATACGGTACCGAAGCATTCGTGTTAAAGGAGACTAAGAATTTACCTAATAATTTAGAAAGGCTTTTGTTTGAAGATTTGATGTATTATTTAACTGATTCAAAAAAGGCGGATTTAGCACGAATTGATTTGATTTCGAAGCGAAATTAAGTGACAGTGATCTTCATTGATTTCTATTTAGGCAGCTAGGCAGCTATTTCTTGAATAGGGAAACAAACGCAAGGCATATCGAAGTTAAATTAAATTTAGTATTCATAACATAGCTTCCGTAGAAGTACAGTGAAGTTGAAAAACGGGTGTTTACGTAGATAAGGACTATTCGATATTAAATATTGGAGTTGCTTTACAATATGTACACGATGTATTTTAATAGCTCAGTACAAGAGATAATAACTAATTCCTTATGATTAGTTATATAATACATATAAACATAAGTTATCACTAGGACCTAGAAACACTGGCAGTGTGTGTGGGAACTGGCCGTCTTCTGTTGAAAAATCCAGTACGGTAGAGACAATAGACAATTAAGGCGAGGAGGATGATGCCTGCGAGGATCGACGCTGCATAGATCCACCATGCTATTCCCTCCAGCTCTACTTTAAGCTTGAGGTCAGGATAGCAAGTTGTCAATGCCATTGAGACGTCGTTTTCCGGATCCTGCCGGATTTCATCTGATATTCTAATCTGGGCCCTGGATCGAATTCTCACCTCGTCTACTGTTGGATAATCTTCAACAAGCGTCGCGTTCCATAATCTGCATCACAATCAAACCGTCTTAGAAATAGTTTCGAAACACTCAAGTACTTTTAAATGTATAATATTCATTTCATATTCATTTTAAAGAGAAGGAAACACCGAAATCCTGGAAAATAGGATATCATACCTCGAATGGATCTTGATGACGGCGGACTCACGAGGCAAAAGGTTTCGGATTATACACTCAATCTTAAAGCATTTGGCAGAGCCACGAACACAATTCTGTAATAGATAAGGCATGTCAGGAGTAAAAATAAATGGTCCAAGTGTTGTTATTTAAGTACACTGTGGTAAAGTGGATCAATGAACTGCGGAAAAGGACAGAGCAGATGTGCGAAACTATGTCAGTCAGTATGTAGGTATAGGTTTGGAATGTCAGTGATAAATTCTAGTTTGGTCTCAAATACCACAACTATCTGATGAAATGGAACAGTTGGAGGATTTCGGATTTGTGTTAAGTAATGTCTCACCATTTCTACGAAAGTTCTATACTTCCCGTCAACATCCTTTTCTTTTTGTGGGGATATCACGGTTTCAGTCTCCCGTTTAGTTCTTAGATGAAGAATATCGGTGACCTCAGGGGGGAGATGGCAATGACCATCACCATCTAGGACTGGGGCTGACTCGGGATACAGAAGCCACTTCCCTTGGGGCTTCCCATTTTCAACTTGGTGAGGCCACCAAATATCAACATTGAAATACGAAGCTTTCCAGGGCCCTGCATTCCAGATTTCATACTGGTGGGTCACCTTGGGTCCTATTTCTGCGAGGGACTTTATGGCTGATTCTCCTGTTACGGTGCCTCCATAGAACACTTTCTCTGGCTCCCCTCGTCTTTAAATGCATAAAAACAAAACGAGATTATTTTTTTTACATTTAAGGGGTAATGGAATTACAGTAGAATTACTTTTGTCGAACTCACCCTACAACTGACAACTCAGCCATTTTAATAACGGTAGTAATGAGATCAACTTCATCATTCTGTTCATCCGTTTCGATGGACGTGGAATTGGCGAAGATATGAAAGTCCAACCGGGTTTCTATGTCTTTTAATTTCTGGGCATCAAATCGAAGCCGCAGAGTCTGGAAGTCTCCTAGATTTTTGTACGGGTTGCCCAGCGGGCAGGCAACTAAGCTGCCATTGAACGGAGTGCAGCCAAGTCCCTTCTTTTGTTGCTGGAAGAATTAAATTAACGAATTGGAATGGATTAGATCAAAAATCTAGGTAACAAATAATTTTGCGACCTTAAACTTACGTCATCAGCTAAGCCGATGTATGACATGGACTTGGGATGCGATACATAAATCATTGCCTCGTAGGCAGGTTCACCAAAGTTGGCAACGGAAATATTGAGCACGAAAATTGTGTGTCGACCCAAAACAAGAAGGTAATGACCAGATTCATCCGTTTCCAAGTCTGTTGAGGCCTTGATGTACAAATCACTCTCGCATAAGTCGTTTTCTCCGCAATCCTTTTCAAAATGAGCCAGGAAAACTTTAGAAGCTTCTTGTTGATTCAAAATTGGGTAGTTTTGAATATTCGGCAAAGCTCCGGAGTTTGGAAGGTAGACGGGCTCACGTTGTAATAAAGTATAAGTGAGCTTGAAGGCTATTGGAGATTGAATGTCCTTGGTCCCATCCTACAAAAGTAAAAAAATCAGTTAACTGGTTTAATGGGTGGATTTCATGTTTATAAAATAACTTTCAGCTTAAAAAAATTACTCTGAGGAAAACAATTTCATCGGAGCAGTGTCGACTAGGGCCTCCACTTCGTTTTACATTAACTGTTTGATTAACAACTTGAGGTCGATCTTCCCTTCCGTTATTGAATGTGACACGTGAGAATTTCTTCCCTTCCACAAATGTCTCAGCCTCAATTCTGTATTCGATTCCTAATGAAGAAGCTCTGACTTCGGACACACCTCTGATTTCAAAACAGGCCTTGAACCCGAAACTGTAACAAAACACAAGTTGGAAAATATTGATTAAATCGCTGGGAACGTAGTCTCGACTCGTTATACCGAAAGGTTAATAAGAAATCCGAAAGGAAAAAAAATTGTTATTGGGGTGAATAAAAATGACTTAATGATTACAAGGAAGAAGGGTTGGAATTACAGTCTTGGCTGGGATATGCAAGAGGTTGTTTTGATATACACAAAACGAAGAATCCCAATTTGTTAAATATTGTTATTCCTTGTTCCAATATATTGTCAAACATGGTAGAATAGTAGTAATAAATTATTATCTTCAAATGGAATAAAAGGCGTACCAGGGCTGGTCAGCTTTTGGGAAGGCCGCACATCCAGGCGAGTTAGGATCAATATTCGTCAAGTTTCCCACAACTTCTGTGACAATGTCAATAATTGGCCTGGCTCTGAGGAGCACAACAATGTCAGAGTCATAGGCCCCAACAAGCAAGTCTGGATAAGTATTTCGATCCAAATCCACACCTCCACTTAATGAGTACCCGAATGTCTTGATGGACGGATACGAGTCGGATGCCTTTATGATCTGGAAAATGAAATTAAAATGAACGCCTCGCTTACAGAATACAAACGGAAGAGATCTTAGTTATTTAGGTTAATGTGCCTATTCAAACCTGAGATGCTTCCCGTATTATCCCGTCCTTCGACCCGAGAAAGATGTACACGGACCCAGCTTCTTCGTCCGCATACGGAGCACCCACGGCCAAGTCTTCGAAACCATCTTTATTCAGATCCCCTGCGGATGACAATGAAAAACCAAATCTTGATTCCTTCGGCCCTGTCAGCCGGACGTATCTACTGGAGTTGAATCCGTTGTCATTTAGATAAATATACACCGCTCCACCCCCTCCTTTCGAGTCCATGTAAAAGGGCGCACCAACGACCAGGTCCGATTTGCTAAATTTAAAAAAAACGATTAAATTTTAAAAAAAACGATTGATAATCATATACTGTTCGTTATTTCTATTCCTTAGTTAGAATAAATTTATCGGATTATTATCAACAATAAAGCGACAAAGAGAAATTTGATCATCCTCCTGAAACCTGAACATGAACTTGCCGATGCACGGATAACTTTCCCCTATTCGAATATGAATAAAACAAGTTGTTTATCTTGGACAATCAACACCTTCTATTTCTAACTTCTCACCAACAGAGTGGTATTCATGACCAAATCAAAATCCAAAATAAATGACCCTGCATATCTTCAGTACTTGACTGTCAAGTCCCCGTCTTCGCCTTCCTGGAGCTCGACTACCGAATTAACAAGCTCATCATCACACCTCATCCATCATCCTTGGATCATGAACTTCATCATGCCCACCAGGAATAGGAAATGAGGTGCGAAGAACATGAATCACCTCAAGTGACTTCCAGAACCTTCAGAACCACCGAAGTTCATGGACACACATCACATCTGCCCCTGAATTCTCAATTCCCTCGATCCTAATCTTAATCCTCATGAAAAACAAACCAAGCTGGGTCTTCTTAATCCATACATCTGCACTGCAACTAAAAACTACGAAACTGCATGAAAGTCCGTCATTCCTCAGGATTTCCTTTCTTATTATGGATGGCCATATGTTCTGATGCCTGATTTAGGAGGAATGGAATCAGGCGGACTTGACTATTCACGGTCTCGTTCCTGTTTATTATTCTGTAGAGAGGAAGACGGATTTGATCTCTCCAAGTATCGAGTCTCGAGACTAAAGCGTAGAGATGGATGGAATCAAAGGCCTGGATCTGAAAGAGAAGTAAATATAAATCCGACTGGTTTTGTTCGATTTATTCCAGGTGTCAATGACAGACCCTTGAATCCATATCACTGAATTCCAACTACCTAACTCCCCATTCTATACCAGATGCCTTGCCCATAAACAAATCAAACAATTCTTCTCATCTCCAGACATCAATAATATTTCATTGTTATCCTCAAAATCCTAGAATGTTGATGAACTATACAAAACCCAATGCCGTGGTGTTGGGATTTCGAGAATACAGAGAATTTTCAAAATGACGACTGCCTTGGGATACTTCGCAATTAGACGTCTGTCAGTCCAAACATTCTAATATGCGTTTTGTAACACGTATACCTCTTAGGCTAATTCATAATCCGTCAGTAAGTTGGAAAAATCTTGCCCATGTTATATTACCAGTGGGATTCTGTATCAAATATTTCATCTGCGGATTTGTTGTTTATACAGCTATATGAAAAACAGAGTTGTAGTTCTTGGAACGATTTCTAGCTTTGGAAGCTAATTCTTTTCAGATTCCTCAATCTGTAATCAAGAAACATCCAGTTTTTACAAATTTGATCTTGATGAGAATAAAAAAGTATAATAAAGATCGGCTTGTTTTTTTCTATCCAGAAATCCGTCAACGCCTGTCAGCTTTCCCCATCTCAACCCTATATACAAGCTAAGTCTGATCATCATTAAAGAATGACGGACTAAATGAGCCAAGACTTTTCTAAAGCCTCAAACCTCAACCCCAATAAGAAGAACGCCTGTTCGGAAGTGGAGAATGTCTTTGACAGCCGCCTTGAGACACTTATTCAGAGTAATTACGTGCAAGACATTCTAATCTCTTTTAAATAGGCTGATCGGCTAAAAGCCAGAAATACAGATCCACTTCTTCGTCTTCCATCCCAGTCTGCTAATAAACATCAAGCACTTCAAGCCGAGCCGAATTATGTGACAAATGAAAAAAAAGCAATCAGTGCCTTTCCATCTAAAACAGATGAGATGTCATTCAGGTTTCGATGGTCCCCAGGCTGAATTGACTCTTGACTCCCAGAATATCTTAGTAATGTATATTAGCCTTTCACTATGTTCGAAAGCTTTCATTGCACCGGCTAATTCCTCTAAATTACCGTTCAACCTAACGATGAAATATACAAGGATACAATCCATTACTCCAATCTCAAATCATCAACTAACTCCCACAAAGTCCTTAAAATCGGGCTATTAATATTCTGAAAAATAGTTTATGCTGTGCCTATGCTATACGTTGCATGCATTGTGATTTAAAGACACAAAGGCCCATCATCAACTACAAACTCAAGCACTTTAAACTGCTGCTTCCAAAATCCGAACCTGCTGGACATTGTTGGTGGGCATTTAATCATCCCTATCCACCTCTAGATCTCCGTTTCTTATAATCTCAAATCTTCATGTATCATCAAACATACTACTTGAGACGATAAAAAATTAACTGCCTTCGTTTAGGTAAGTAGGAGTAGAAACTTCTGCATACTCAAGTGTTTTGTTTCAGCTTTTATACGAAAAACGGACGAAGTTGATATTATAAAAGCTATGCATCCAAGTTGGCATTTCCCATTGAATTTTGGCAGTCGAGACTCCTCAACCCTCGGCATTTCGTGGATCGAGAATTCGAGACGAAGTATATAGAAATAGAGTGGCCATTCCAGCTGACATTTATAGATCCTTAGGAGGTGTGTACTGTCTTCCTTGTCATGTTCACCTTCCCATTTTAAAAAATATTACTTTCTCGCACTTCCTCAGTCCCTTCTAATCTAAGATTTCCATCTCTTTGGAAGAATTAGCCCTCCTCGTCTTCTCCCTAATCCTAAACTCCTCAGCCAAAAACTTAAAAACTGCAAGGATGTCTTCCTCCAATGCTGGAAATGGGAGCAGATGTCTTGTACAATTACTAAACGCTTGGCCTACCCTTTTTACACGATTGTCTGCCCGACATGACATGGAACATGGAATCTCCTGCCTTGTAACAATTTTCTAATCAATTACCAAACCATCTTTCCTCTCACGATCCAAATTCCAATTCCAAAGTCACCAACGCACATAGAAGGTTTAAGAGTACAAAGTGATTAAACTAGGTCAACTACATTTTTGACCTCAGAAAACAAGAGTAACATTCCTATATGGGATGCATGGGGATTAACTATTCCTGAAGCTTTGAAACCATAGGGTAGTAAACATACTGTGTATTAAATTGAATGTGTCTATGGAATTTATGAGATTCTTCAGCTTCATAATTTTTTAAAGATTCGTTTCGGTGTTGTTCCTTGCATGAATTGGGAGTCCCTGAGTATTTCACAGATTAACCTTTCACACATTTATATAATCGACATGACATGACTAAGCCATTCAAAAACCGTTTTGTAGTTCCCTTCCTTATATATGTCCCGTAGTCTAGTATCTGGAACTGGAGGCATGGAAGTTGATAATGGAGAAGGACAGGCGGAAGGGGATAAATTAGAGGAATGCGAATAATGATAATGACTCTTCCGATGGAATCATCCCTTGGGAAGCCGTAATCGGTAATCCTCACTTGAGGGTGTCATTAGCCATTAAGCATCTCTCCAGATAATTACACACTAGGCCTTCATAACCCGATGAATTATGACCTCTCTTCTCTTGAGAACTTCAAAACTACATGGACTCATAAACCTCAACTCGGAGATCATAGTATGTGTGTCGTAATCGCAATTATTCTATATATGAACGATTGAATTGAATAATATGCTGGATGTATAAAGGGTGACTTTAGTACTTACCAATTAGGTATCTATTCTTGTTTAATTATTTTTATTTTGTTAGTGTTAATTAAATTCTAATTAGAATCTACAAGTACCTGTCTCCGTTGATGTCAAGTACGGCCAATTCGTTCCCGTAACTGAAGGCGAATCCTTCTCCAGTAAGCTCTGCTTCCACGTGTAGCATTCCTGGTTCACCTCCCTGCAACAACATTTTAAGGATTGGTTTAATCATTTTGGATATATACAACCGTTTAGTAGCTTGTCGAAACTGAAAATATGATTATGATGACACGAAGACCATTTTTTATAACTATGTATTGAAAATTGCAGAAAAACAGTTTAAACGATACTGATTTTCTCACATATTGGACTAATGATTTTAAACCTTTCAGCATAGTTTGCATGGCCAAATAGTCTTAGTCAGCTTTAAGAATTCAGCTGAGAACGACATATAGTTTGCTAACAAAGCTTATGGGCAACTCCTTTCTGCATGTCCTATAGCTAAGAATGAGTATGGAAATAAAGAACCGAAGACATATCTCAGAGATATCATAAATGTTATCTCTGAGTCCGAACTCGTAAAAAGTGTCATTTTTTAGAAAATGTAATGGAAAATGTTGAGAGAGGATAATTAAACCAATTTGGTCTAAAAACTTAAGAAAATTCAACGTTAAAAACCGTTTCAAGATAAATTTTAAACGTACCTAATGCAGTTGTACATGTATTTATTATATTTACTGTTAATTAACGGTAAACCAAATTTTAGTCTAAAGTGGCAGTATGTTTTGAAAACTTGTAATCTTTGTCCAAGCAATCTCTAATGTCAAAGTTGACTTGGAAGACCTCCCCGTTTGAAAGTACTTGTGGACCTGTCAGTCAGGCGTGTAATGTACACAGGTCATGTCCAATAGAGACCCTTTGGGAGGGCCATTATGTTCCTATCTGATGCATTTGACATGACCAGTCATCCAAATTAATCTTGTGGTTTATAAGATAATAAGTATAATCCCTCATTTGACATCTGATACCTCTGACTTACTCTTGCTGAGCTACATACTTAAGGTTTGTCTTAGCCAATAATACATTTACTGCAAACAATGCGTCATTACTCATTAGTCATCCGAGAGGGACACAAAGAAAGGGCTGCCTCAGACGGATACATTAAATCTCTTCTCTCTAAAAAGGCTTCTCATACGTTCATACTTTCAAAGTTGCATGACCAAGACCCTCCAGCTCATAAAAGAATATCATCTTCATATTTGTGTTTCCATTCAAGCATAACCCTCCCTGTATATCTCAAATGTAACAATGATCCTAATAATAATAATAACGGTTCACCAAAATCTGTTAAGAGACACGGGAGCAAAAAATTTGAAATGGATAGTTAAGCTCAACCGAGGCAGGCAGAGTGACTCTTTATCGCTCTGCACTTCGTCCATTAGCCTCTTTCGAGTTTAGGAGACAAGGCAGACGAAACTATGTGGAGATAGTAAGTAAAAGCACAGACACATGTGCGTATATCTTGAGTAAATGTGTGGATAAGCACATGTACACAGTGAGGATCCATCTGGGCTAGTTGATTCCGCCTTATTGGGCTTATTGACATGAGATAAGGAGAGGATTTGGGGGTTTAAAAGGGCAGGGAGCGTGATTGATTCATGTGGAGGTATACAATATTTACAGAATATGAACATGATTAAAATCACGAAATAATGCTAGCATCAATAACGTCTGGTGCAGGAAATACTGAAATGTCCTGCAGGCTTTGAATCATTCAGCGGTGTTGTCGTTTATTGTGAGACTTAACACTTTTGATGTTAATTTCTCAAAATTCGTGTAGTTCTTTGGAATTGAAATGAACTTCAGAGGTTTTAAAAGAGTTTCTTATAGACAAAACACTACCTACCTTAGCAAAGAAGAATACTTGTCCAGTTCCCAACGCAGCCTTAGGTGCCCCAGCAACATAGGACCAATGGTTTCCGAAGAATTTGCCCCCCGCAACGGACATGCCAAGGTAGCTGTACTTATCCACAGTGCTATTGTCCATGACAGGGGTGTGGTAATGATTCCTGTCCTTATTCAAGTAGTCATCAGAGACGGAGATGCCGTACACCATCCCTCGGCATGTGAAAGCCCCCGGTGCCCCGAGAAGGGCCGTGTCGTCCGCCAGTAGGTCTGCCGAGGTCCCTGCCTGACAATACCCGTAGTCCTCTAGGGCCCTCCTTTGCTTGTTTCGGCAGGGCTCCAAGGTCTGATCGTATTCCAGCAACTGGGTGAGGAAGTGGCAGAGGCCCAAACCCCAACGGAAGTCCCTCCCTTGATGAACATACCGGTGGGCACACACCTGCAATCAAACAAATACTCACACCTTTACTTGTATATGCATAATTGAAGTGACATGACAGATGTTGTGTACTGAAGTCACCCAACGACAGATCACTTTACTTAATGGACAGAATGGTGACTCTTTTGTCTATGTTGCCGTTGTCATTACTCTCCAGAAACACAATTGAAGGACTGAAATACCTGACTACTCCGGCAGACTGCCCATCTAGGTAACCATAGATCCACAAAGAGACCTTGGCAGACATCAGCCAGGCACTTAACAAATCCAGTATTCAAAAACGCGTCTGTCCTGTCTCCCTTCCCATAAGCTTCCCATTATCCATCATAAATAAATGTGTGCCTAACAACCACCCTTCCACTTTCATAATCCCTAATCATAATTTATCCTCATCTGTCGTTTGCTTATTCCCCCGGATGATTTACCATCTCTGCCTGTCTACCTCTCCACCTCTTAGGCAAGCTATGTTCGTATTTGCATAAATATTTTAGATTTTTAAAACCTTCAACGGATTTCCTGGCTTCTCTTAAAGCCTCTTGAGCCCCTTGTGTCTACAACTTTCGACTTTTTAGGGAGTCTAAGGAGGTCTGAAGAAATTTAAACTATTCCAATTCCAGTAACCTACGCTTTCGTCGTAATGGGACAAACATGCGAAAACTATGTTCCACCGAATTAGGACGATGACTTTGCTACTCGATACTCTACTTACCGTTTGGGCCTTTCATACATTCTCAGTTAGAATTACCACGTCCCCAAACCCTTTGATTGTGTTAACCATCCACTGATACTGATTTTCTCACATATCGGACTAATGATTTTAAACCTTTCAGCATAGTTTGCATGGCCAAATGGCTCAGCTTTAAGAATTCAGATGACAACTACATATAAGGTAGTTTGTTAACAAAGCTTATGAGCAACTCCTTTCTGCATGTCCTATAGCTAAGAATGAGTATGAAAATAAAGAACACGAACACATATCTGTTGCTAAATGTTATCTCTAAAGAGTCCGAACTCGTAAAAAGTATTCGGAGTGGTGAAGTCATGTGAAAAGCTGATCATGTGGGAAAAAACTTGCGAAAGATAATACGAAACAGTTAGGGACTCAACACTAGAAGTTATCCAAAAAGCAAAAGCCCGAAGAATATTTATGACTGGGCAGATGTTTATATTTGGTTGGCATAATACACGTAAACTATAAAACGGAGTCTATGTCATGTAGGAAATTCCTGGCGAAAAATCTGAAACAAAATATGCCAACCTTTTCTACCATGCTGAACTAACCGCATAAGTAACTATTATGTTTCCTAATCCTATTGTCATCGCCGCAACTAAGAGCTGACACTGGCAAATGTAATCCCCCATCATCCGTGTAACATTTTAACTCATCGGGCTTTGCTTACTGACAATTAGTCTTGGGAAAGTTGATGACAGGGGGGATTGACGTTTCTTATGAGATTGACCAAGTCAAACCCACCTAATTCCTAATTGTTGTTAGTTCCAACATTTCGCTTATACCGAATGTTATATGAATCTCAGATTAGTCACTCACTACTAGTGTGTATAGAATTGTAGGGCGGAAATCCACATCTGACTGAAGTAATGAGAGTTACCTATTCTAGATATTTTGATAGTCCGAGAAAAATGAGCCTCGTGGGTCTGTTTTATGTTGTGACTTTGTCCTGCTCCATCCTACTTTCTTATCCTGTATCAATTTACGAAACGAATTTCTGAGATAAACGGGATAAGTTCCCAAAATAGCCAGTCGTTGGTTGGTCACGGAAACACATTTTATTTCTATTTACTTTCCGTTATCTAAAGTAGGGAGAATAGACATTGACGAAGATAAAAGCTTGGAGGATGTAGAATGTTGCAGGAAATGTTGACACCGATTACGTAGGATTTATTGGAACTTTCTGAAACAGACGCATTCTGACCTAACATATGAACAGTCCTTGTCAATTACAAAAGCATAAGGGAATGTCCAGAAGCTACAGGAATACTATTCTGAATGTGTGATTTTTTAATTCAAATTCTTGCTACTTTTTGATCAAACATTTCCATTGAAACAACCTAAATTAGATTATGTGATTCATCTTCAGTTCAAGAAGACTCGGCGATTCATCAGTCACCACCATATTGTCCTGCTGTTTTGTAAAATGTAATAAAAACAACTGAAACTCACCACAACTTTCCCACCCGGCCCTTGACTTTTGACATTTACCCCCAGCCATTGTCCATCCTTGAGCTCATCCTCCAGCGGGGGTGACAGGACCGAAGACTCCAGAACTAAATAATCCCAATGTCATGTTAATTAAAGTTCCCAAGACTGACTTCCGAACTTAAAATGCAAACAGTCTCATTCTTTGGCATTGCATTGCATCTCACATCTCATCACAAATCACAATGCGGTTTTCTAAATTGCAACCTGTGAAAACGGCATTCAATCAAAGTTAAAGTGTGCAGCGATTTTGTCGTACATTAAAATACAATTCTGTTTGTTTGTGCAGCGATTGCCATGCTTTTGGTGTTCCTCGCATTTCAAATTACCAATTTTTCCTTGGCGTTTGCAAACATATAATAATATTACATTTAAATATAACCAATCAATACATAACCTAAGAACCATCACAGAATAAGAGCTCAGCAAACCAAAACCAAGTCCAGTCCAAAACCACTATATTGCCAAACAGTTCACACAATTGCAAGTTCGCAAACACCTTAATTAAGTACCTTTTGATTACCATTGAGTCAATTAGCGAGAGCCAAATCTGTATTTGCAATTTACTTAGGCCAATTCACACCCTTAAAGCTATTCAACTTTGCCAAACCCCAAACCAATCAGACCACCCAGTGTGTAGAGGAATCTTTAGCAGCAGCTCAGATTCTAATTACTAACCCTTCGCTTGCATAATATTACAAAAGTACACACCCAATAGGGTGTCGGGATAATCATTCTATAATTGCAACTAAAACTAACCCGGAAATAAACTCATTAAAGCTCCCTTAACTTTTGCACTAAAACTGCTCTAATTTTTTGCCAAATAAGCTTTACGTACTCTAAGTTCCCCAGTAATTGAAAGGTGAGATATTGAAAATAGCATTCCCACTTTCTAAAATAGCATGGGAATTGGAATTACAATACCACAACAACAAAAAACGTAGACTTCAGGACCAATCAAGTCCAATTTAATAGGCGATTACCATTTGATAAATTCTTAGGGATTAAAAAACCATCAAGTCGTAGCTAATTAATTACTTTAGCGATTAAACTGATAAAGGTTTTTTTTTGGTGAATTTGAAATCCTAGTAGTTTAAGTACATTTAACTTTGCGGTGTTGTATCAGCTTAAATCTTAACGTAGATAAGGCCAGTCCAGCAACGATGATGTACACAGAATGGAAAAAAGTAGGCAGAAGCCAGCCTATATGTTTTCCTCGTAAGTGGAAATGCATTAATTTTTTTGTGCAATTTGTTCCACTTCATCTCCTGCTAAACTAGAAGAAGCAACTTATCTTTACTTTGGCATCAGCCCCAAAGTCTTCAAAGTTGAGAAAAAATCCAAACTTTTTGCATCAATTCGCACACAGATCTAAAACTTTAGGTTGGATAAGTACGGCTTCTTTACTGCCGAGCAGATCTAGAATCTATATGGGCACATAAATCTGCAATGAATTCTGATATTAACGATGCCAAGAGACCGGGGAGGGTGCCAGCCAGAAACCGATAACACGTTACTGCACGCTACAACACATTCAGCTTAAAACTCTTGTCAATATCTACAACTCTCAAATGGCCAATTTCAACTTCCAGCAAATGAATAAACTATTTTATCACCTAGGCTTACAGATTGTAATCGCAAATCCAACAAATTATTATGCACTTTACGTGTTTAAAAATTATATTCATTTCATTGTTTTTAAATCTTTAAATCATTTAAAAAATCCTCATACTATTTAACTTGTCTCCCTATTTGTCATGACAGATCAACTACCCAAGAACAATAAGGACCATGGAATGTTTTGAAACTCCTCCATGCGTTTTCACTTCTCCAACGATTACAATTTCAATCTTAACATGTTTGTTGTCAAGATGTCAGTTTATAAGTCGGTCAGAGAGTTCATGAAACCCATCATCCTGGCCATTTGTCAAAAAATAATGTTTTCAAAACCAGGAAAATGTCAAAGGTCACGTGTTACTTAAATGTCATGTGCGATGGTATGTAACACCTAAGCCATCATATAAGTTTCCTAACCTACATGGCTAAGGCCGTTAAGCTTTTGGTTACTTTTCACTCGGTTCTTCAACAACTGCAGGAGCGCATTGGGAGTGTAAACAGAAGCGCATCTCTTCTTCATTGCATTTCCAAACTATTTCAGTATTTTTTGCCACAACTTTAGCTTCCCGTCGGGACTTGTAGATTTGAAGTCGGAGCCGTCTCTGTCTATATGTTAGTCCATCGTAAAGTCAAAGAAAATAACTTCACTTTCCCAGTCGACAAGTCCACATAAACAAATCAAAGGGAATCGTAAAATAAATTTTACACGCGTATTCCTCACAACTGAAATTCAGCTTAATAGCCGTATATAATACTGGACTGAATAATCAAATCCAAAGCAATTCCCCATCTATTTCATACTAATCTATATTGAGCTCAAATTGCTAGCCGTTATTCATGAACTTCGTCAGTCAAAAACCGCATACTTCAACCCAATGCTTTCGTCTACGAAGTTTATGGGTGGCCCCTGTCACAACAATACGTACCAATAAGATCTGGGGCAAGTTAATTCAATGATCTCTGTATCTTGTGTCCGTAAGAAGAAACGAGGGCAGCTGCATCTGCATTTAACTTAAGGTCCTCTCAACTCCAGTGCCAAAATCCATTCGAGTCTCGAAGAGTGCATAACGAATTGCAAAAATCCATCAACACACTCGGGAATGAAATTAAACATTTTTTTCTCTCAATCTCCAGCCAACTAATCTACAATTGCAGCTAAGCATTTAAAATATGCTATGTGAATTCGAAAAAAAATCGGTGCCAAATGATTTGAGAATTTCCCATTCCTATTGCACAAACTTACGAAGCCCTCTTAAACAATAGAATATAGAATATAGGAGATTATGAATTGTTAGAAAAAATTTGAAAGTCAAATGCCGACCACAGATTCCCTTGTCAAATAAATCAAGAACTGAGGGCCTCGTGTCAACACATTTCAAATTGGAGTTCTAATTGAAAAACACGACAAGACACAAGACAGTAGAGTCCTCGGGGCAAGTTCTGAAATTAAATTACTGCCAGCCAACTCCTGAGCTTAAATATTAAATTACAATTCTATTATGAATTATCATCTCTCAGACTCTTTAGAATCCTATTGCCAATTGTACTATTTCTTTTGAAATCACAAATTGATGTTTCGAAATATAACAATTAACTCTGACTGCCAGATTTTCCTATTAGGCTGTCAATTCCCTGGAAATGTTATTTAACGAGACCTTCACAAGCGTATGATTTTCATATCTCAAATGGCCTGCCAAAATGCAAGTTGTGATTTCTGGACGCTCATAGCCATTTTCCCGTAATTCGTTGACTGAAGTACAGGTTTTCAAATTAATCAGTTTCAAATCGAAATGTCTTTCTTTAATTTCGTGTTAAGGTCGGATTTTATTTATAAAACATCAACTCCACTGAGGATTTTGATAACGGTTGTACAATTATTGGTTTTTATTGAGATCGTAAGTTGATATGTATAGCATTTATGGGGAACAAAAAAACGAAGGCCTGAAAATAGAGTCAGTACGAAGAGTCAAAATATTGTTCCCATATTCAGTTACCTGCCAGCCTCCTTATTATTAAGGATGGCTACAATTAAGAGTTGGGAATATCGGGTGATAAAAAAATCCAGAGGCCTTCATAACAATTTCATTGACGTTTTTTAACAAACAGATTTATGTCCCTGAGGCTGAAGTTTCCCTAAGGGATCCTCAAAGGGACCCTAACCACTATCAGAAGCAATTATCCAAACTTGAATGTCATGTCTCCTTAAAAAACCTATTTCAAGACTTTCCATGTTTTCTTCATTTACAAGGCTAGAAACTGGGAGTGGAAAAAAACCTCTTCTTTCGTGTCAGAAAAAGGCCAACCTGACATACAAACATGACAGGACAATTTCCCAGTTGTCAGTCAAATATAAAACGGAGACAGCATAACAGTGGCACTTTGTTTCGACAAAGTCACTCCGATCCGACTGATCGATTATGCTTATTAGTATCAATATTATTGGTGAGTTGGGAGTGATTGGTATTTATTCGAGTGTTTTATGACCTCACTACACAGGCCAGTCGAGTCCCTCGTCCAGCAAGAGGGGAAGATTGGGCTCCGAATAACAAACAGAGTTGATTGATCGACACGGGATTCTTCATCAGCCGAGATTTCAACCTCAGCCCAGGATCCTCTATGTATGATGTGTACATCTTATAATTTATAATGGCTGTGCTAATGAGAGCCTGCCTAGCCAGTCGCCAAGCCTAGTCTACCTCTCCGTACCTCATGTCGTCAGAAAAGTCATAAAACACCAACAAGGGTCCAACACGACTGATGAGCTTGATATTTAAGAATTCAACAGGACCGAAGTCAAATAATATATTTTCCTGTCTCATCTAAGTTTAGTTGGGACTAGCTTTCCGGACCCGATCCTCGGGTCAGAAGAAGGGTTCTTCCCCCCGTCCCCTGACCTCTCCCCCTTTAACTACTTCCA
>JAQFZA010000487.1:0-19117 GCA_034695115.1 Desoria olivacea | reverse complement strand
CTAAAACCCTTCAACTAAAAAACACTGTTTCTAATTAATTGAACATTTGCTTTCCATAACAAAATTAAACACTGTGATTTTTTTTAAATACCACCAGGCACCCAATGTAGTCATGCTCCTTTGTTATTCTTAATTGGATTAAATCCAATAAGTACAGTCACTGTTTATTGTCTATAACGCCATTTCAATATGCCTGTAGACTAGAGATATTTTGTACCAATCTCTTAAAGAAGGTTTGCATGCGTAAAATGCATTAATTTTCCTAGTACATGGTAATTTGAATAGCTGCTGGGGTAAAATTGTGATTGAAGGAGTTCCGTAGCAGCGAACTGAGGGTCGAGGACTGTTACTATAATAGAATCATTCTAGAGTTCTCGACTTCTGTTTTGATATTCATGCGTGCTTGATTGAAGTGGCTGGCCCATGCCAAACAGCTCTATTAATAACGTCAAAAACTATTTGATGTTTGACAAGATGTGGGATTCTATCCAGTCCGTCAAGATTTTTTTATGGGAAATAACAAAGAGAAAGTCCATAGCTATGTCAGTCCGCCAGTCCAACTCGGGAAGCCTTTGAATACGTGCTTTCTCTCTTCCTTCCGAATAAAATAAATCGAATTCTAGATACTGATCACCAACCTACAGCCAAATTCTATATTTGCAAATACAATTAGTTAAATATGGAGAGTAACGGTCGTCGACGATCATCAGCCTCGTCTGTGGACAGGGAGAAGCTAACTCGTCTTAGAGAAATGAAGTTGTTCAATCAAGGGCCCTTTGCATCGAAACTTCTCAAATCTAAAGCCAAAGTGGACGAGGCAATAATAATAAATATATTTGTATACATAATGAAATTTCCCTTTTTATAAATATATACTCTTAAGCCATTCTAAATACCCCCAAAAAATAAGTCATTCTAAAGATACTTCTTGTAATAAAAATATATTCCCCTACTCTAAATTCTATGAAACCTATTGAAAAATACATCACAACACAAAAAGCTTAATAGCATTGCTTCCGAGCACTTTCTTCCCCTTTGTTCATTTGGGCGAGAATTTGACAAGGAAACAAAAAGCCTTTCTTCAAACTTCCTTGTTCCTTACACACAATTCTTATCTGGACATATCAGATCTATAACAAAATGGACTATGAAAGGGAGTCTATTGTTAGCAGCCCTTTTCTGATTATCACTATTACTACTAAATTGCGTAACATGATACTATGGTATGTATGTATAATATTTTTAGAGTGTGTGGACTGTGGACAGCACCAGGGGTTCATTCTTTAGAATCCATCAAACCTCTTTTGTGTCACTTTCTGCTTCATATTCTCCTAGTTAATAAATTAAGCTATAAAGTGGCGTGAAATCTTAATGGCATTTCCTGCCTGTTATTTTTATTGTTACGAACGAGAACGCATTACAAATCGACAATTCAACAAGAGTTACGAATAATAGGACTACATCCACTTTGCTAGGCCAAACAGTTTCGAGTGAACCTTGGCTTAGGGAAGTCTTTCTTAAAAAAATATTTGTGTTTTTTTGGACTGTGTACAAAAAATACCTAGTCCAAAATGTTGACTAGAAAAATGTTCCGTCTTATTAAAAAATTAGAGAATAGGGACAAGGAAAGTGGGCGAGGAGACTCAACTGACACTTGGACATTATCTGAAGTTGACTATTAAAATTTCAATACACTTACTTTCATAACTTTTCCTTTTCTGAATGTTACTTAAATTAAGGCTAACTTAAACTTCTATTGTACATGTATCTTACAGAGTGCAGCTTCCGCTTTAACGAAAGCCATGACAAGGAAGAAGGGTGGGGAACCTTTATCATTGCAAATTGAGATCGAAAATGACACACAATGGAAACTGCTTCTTCGTCGAGAAGGCCTGATTAGTAAGATTACATACTTAAATATAGGCATGTGTCTTCTAATACTGAAAACAATCCGGCCTATTTTATTTAGTCGTAGAGGTTTACGCCGGTTGGTCGGGCCCTTGTGTAAGCATGGTGAATATCCTGAAGAAGGTTAAAGTGGACGCGAATGATGACAGACTTACTCTAGCCACAGCTAATTCTGATACTATACCGGACTTGAAAGTATTCAAGAATCAGGCAGAGCCTGCCTGGATATTTATGGGGGTAAATTACATAGAATTATAATAAACTGTTATGGGACTTTTTCCACTTCTCTAAAGTTCGTACTCTTCCAACTGCCAATTATGTTATGTTTTAAAAAGTTTGTAAACTAACAACCTTTGAATTGAGTAATGGATTGTGTAAATTATAGGGTGGGAAACCTGTGAAGCTTCTGAGGGGGGCTAATGCTCCGAAGCTTGTGGCTGCCATTAAGTCAGAGTTCGACTATGAATTACTTTGCATGGAAGGGAAAGCTAAGAGACACCTTGTAAGTTTTTGTTTGCATGTGAACACAGTACAGTATCATGTTTCGACATATAAGATAAGTATAGTGTCCTAACTCATCGGAACGTAAATTTTTAAATGTATTTAAAGATTTGCATCGCAGACGAGGCTGAGAGAAAGCAGTTGGCCGAGACTGAAGCGATGAGACTTGCCGTTGTTGACAAGATAAGTATATCACAAGCGCAGGAAAATGATGAAGTAATAGAAAATGGTAATCAGTCGATCTGTTAAAAAGTAAATAGATTTCAGCCCCAAGTTGATAATTTAATTTTTCATCTGATTATGCAAAAAGCTCAAGGTCCAGAGTCGGGAGCAAAGAGTACAACGCTTTCTGCAGATGACGAATTTACAAATGAATCGAAAAGACGGGAATCTAATGTCCGGCTCATGGGTGCTTTAGAAAAATATACTGTAATTGCCATTCAAGGCTTTTTATTAGAAACTGGAGCAGTCACGGAAATTAAAGACCATCTTAAGGAAAACTTCAAGGTTTACTGATTTATAAAATGATAGACGATGCGTAACCGCACAAAAGATATTGTTAGTTGATCGATAAAATGCTTCTACAGATAATACAAGAACGATATATCTACTTGCAAGAAGACGGCGTGCGGTATTTGTTTGGGATTCCTTATGAAATCCCTGAATTCGTCGAAATCGTGGAAGAGCCTTTGCATGAAGATGATGAAGGAGAACAAGGCCAGCATGAAGGATCACCTGAAAACGAGTTAAAAGTACACGAACATCCGGATCGTCCTGAATCAAGAGCTTCAGAACATCCATCGGCAAAAGGGGAAGATAGCAATGCGGAAGCCGGAGAAGACCCTGATGACCCTGATCATTCTAAAGAGGTTGAAATTGAGGAGCCCAAAGTCATAATGATCAAAGTTCCACTTCCTGCAGAACTTGTTGGCGATACTTTACTATTTCTTCTCGAAAGTATCAAAATGAATGAATTGATGGAGCAAGAATCAACTAAAAAGCCATTGCTCCACTCTGCGGATGACTACATACGTCTCAAAGTTGGTCCAGAAGATTTCAAAGACGCTCTTGACAATGCTCCTGAGTCGTAAGTTCCTCGACTTTAATTTTGCTCAAAATATGATATCCAGTATTTCAGGATGCTGATTTTCAAACAATTAGATTACATGCATTATACGGACGAGAGGAATACGCTGCTGGTGTTTGGTGTCCTCGAAAATATGACGATAAGAGATATGTGATGCTGAACTTCTTTCCACGATTCGTTACTGAAATGCTCATGCCCCCACAAAAAGAATGTCCCAAGTATATCCTTGCTATTTTTCCAGCACTCTTTGCCAATGAAATTATGGATCACCCTGAGGTCGGTATATTTCTTGAAATAGTATCCGTTAACTAATTTCTTCATGTATAGTGAGGACGAGACTGGTGATACTGCAACAACGGCATTTACTTCGATGGACAGCGTAGTGACATTGGCTTCAGAAAAGCCTTAAAAATAGTACTTGCATTTTTTAACAGATTGTAGACGCATGATAGTGTAGTATATGAGATAGATAGAATGCCTTGCTTGAGTGATACACGGATATTCTGATTCTGGCTAATTTGACTAATTATGACTTGACTCAAAACTCAATTATTCTGACATATTGAGCAAAGTTGGCTCATTTACATATTGAGATTAATCAAGACTTATCTCAAAAGCGGAACCCAAGCGTACAAACTTGTGGTGTTTTAATTCAATTGCATGAAATTTACAGCTTGTAATTAACAAGAAAGATGTCATAGCTCAAGGAAAGATGGCAATTCCAATTAAAATCGTGGAACGAATGTTAAGATCAAGAGGAATTCAAGGGCAAGATCTGGAAGCCCAAAAGAAAACTTTAACGGGGTATGAGATACAAAACCTGATTGGAATGGCATATGAAGGAAATGTAGATGATAGGTACTTACACATTTTTAATGGGGTTAATTATCAACTTTACTTAAAAGGTTTGACATGTTCGCTGTCAGCGTGGACGAAAGAAATCCATATTTATCAGCAACCCTTGCTACATTGGAGCCTATTCATATGAGTATTGACAATGCAAATGGCTTAGTTGAGACTGCAAAGTTGTTCCCACACTTGAACATACTAATAGACGATGAAGACGAGGATGATAGAGGCATATATCGGGATTTAATTGTGGAAAGATTTCTAAGTCGTCCGAAGTCAAGACTTGAAACGATTGTAGACGGCGATTTTCATTCCGACGTCGATGATCGTACAACTCCTGTAAGTTTAACAGCTATTGGTAGTACTTGCAGTAACAGTTACGCAAGTCAAGAAAATCTGCACTCCACGCAATAATCAGTGAATATAGTATGAAAATTAGTGGTAAATAAAAACACTTTGAAAATAATTACATTATTAATTCAGGTTGTACTTTATATTCATAAAATTTCCTCAGCTTCTATAACTATTAAATGTGCTTGCTTTGGTCACGTTACAAATCTGGTTGGACAGAAAATTTGATTGTAAGTTGTACATCATTAATTACATGTCATTAAGGCACCAGCTAAGATCACCGTATGTTCATCAGGTATTTAACAATATTTGAGTTTAATAGTAATAGTAATAAATGCATATATCTTCAAATCTTCACATTCTTCGTATGTTCGTAGACTGGTAAAACGTAACCTATTTAATAAGTCATAAATTGATTCTTGAAGTCAAATTATTACTATCACATCTTGAAAGGCTTATGTCATCCTCCAAGGCGTTCTCGTAGTCTTACAATACATCGGCTTCTCTCTCTATTCCAACAAATTTCAACTGCTCCGTTGGTCCATACCTGTAGTAAAGAATTGAAATATAGTTAGAAGGTTGTATTTTTAAACACTGAACTGAAGGCAAACGTAAAGTTGGCAGCAGGCCCAGGCATGCAAGAAAAATGAAACACAATTATGATCTTCGATGCTCGGTCAGTGCTTGTTAGGTAGTTTACCTAACAAAGCCTCGAGAATCATGAACACAGATTAATTTCCTTCTTGGCTTGTTAGGACCCACAAGCCCTGACTTGACTACACGTTCGGTAATGGACAATACGTACGTTCGAAATACGAAGAAACCTGTTTCGAAGCTGGATCAAAAATGCATTATTTTTTTGGCTTGATCTTCAGTGTGGGTTTAGCTTCCTTCCTTTTTGATTCATACACTGGAATCGGGTGTATTGATCTTTTGACGGCGCTATTGATAAGATTGTCCCCAAAGCAAAAGAAAGTGAATTGAGTAAGCATAGCCTGATAAAATTTCACTCGCACTCCATTCATTCACGTATTTCTCATTTAAAATGTGTTAACCCGAAACAATAAGCTTCATTCGACCAAACCAATTTTTGCTGGACTCTAGTTATTTTTGAACGAACCTATAGTCGAAGAAAAGTTCTTCTCCAGGTTGAATAATCCTCCTGGCAAATATTCCAATTCGGTGGTCGCCATTTACCATCATCACCTTGGCGTAGCAATTCGGATGGACAGAATGGTTTGCAAATCGGATTTTATTCCCTTTCCGAGTAGCTTGGATATTCATATTTAATTATAATTAAATAACAACGTAATAGATAAACTTAATAATAATATCTTACCATCGACCACAAAGTCTATTGAATACAAAATCAATAAACAATTGTTAATTTTCTAAATGAGGACTACAAATCATGTCAAGATTCTTAATTTGTATTAATTTGTAATTTATACCATTGTTGAGATTGAAGAGGAAGCTGCACATGTACTTATCGTACACTTTCCCACGTCGATCCGCCTCATCTTGAGTTATGACCTCCCCACAATACTCCGATATAAATTCATTTTTCTGGGCGCATTCTTTAATAAAGATGCCCCAACCAGCAACATCTGATGGGGCTAATAGGAGATGCTTACCTGCAATTTCAGATTATAAATACCAATACATAAATAATTTAGAAGACATAGGAGACGACTGAAAGTAAGGAAACTCTAGATACTTACTGAACCCTTTTTGACAGCTAATGTTTCTACAATTGACATTATTGACGTCATATACGTACTCGTGAGCACCACACATTTGGCATAAGTCTGGGTCACATTCTCGTACAGCCAAATAGCATGGGCAAGCCTTCGTGTTACATTGAGCCTTGCACCTACACCCTGGGAATCGATTTTGACCTATTGAAGAGAATTACGAAGTTAAACAAGAACAAATTAAATGCAAAGAGGTAAAATATTTTTACTTACATTCACTGCTGCAAAGGCAGTATTTCTCGCAGAAATTTTGGGCTTCATGACAGGGACAAGTATTATCACATGGGCCTTCATGATTACACGGGGTGTAATTGTTTACATGATTGGATGAATGGTCCTTTTTCAGTTGAATTTTCCGGCAATGAACTGACCATAACCGGTTCTTCTTCTTCATGTTTTTATTCTTTCGTGGGGGAGTGATCTCTTTCTGAGGTTCATCCAAAGTAGTGTTTGCAGCGGCCTTTTTTGCAAAGTAGTAAACCTGTAGAATGTGACAGAACCAATGTATTTTACTGTGTTGTTAAATGGTGCAAATCGGGTTAAACTATTCTCACATCTTTGCAAGTCCTGGACAGCATAGCTCGAGAAATTAGGCAGTAGTTACTGCCGTACACCTTGAGAAGGGCTCGGAACAGGCATTGCTCATCTGTGAACACAATGGTCCATAAATTAATCCGTAAACAGTAAATAACTTGTACGGAATCATTTTATTGATTTGACCTTAAATATTTGATTCAATTACCTGGGGACCACTCTTTAGCCATGTCATTTTGGAAATCTGCCATAAAAGTAGGGGCAGTTGGTAGACGTTCTAGCAAACTTTGGGATTCTCCAGCGGCTGCTTCTGATTTTCGTGCAGGTCCATCACAGGAATCATCTGATGTCTTCCTATTACTGTTAGCCCCTTTCAAGTTTTTATCGACATTCGAGCTTTTCTCTTTGGTGTTTTTCGAAAGTTTCCCTTCAACTTCCTCGCCCTTTGTACTGTCATTACTATCTTCCGATGCTGGTTCAATGATATCTTCAACTGACAATTGCTTCTTCAACTTCTTGAAAAGCTTTGGTGGATCTGGGATACCTTGCTCGGCTAAAGCCAGGGCTTCTGCTGCAGCAGCTGCCAAAGCAAATTCTTTCTTTACTTCGTCCTAGGAGTCCAAAAAACATTATATTTTTTTAGAGGGACGTAATGACGATTAACATATAGTATGTTTTTAAAGGTGTTTTCAGAAAAAGTCGTAAGACGCTTACAATATCGCTGTAACAGTCTTGTCCACAAGGAAGTGCGGTTCCGTATTCCTGTGTTTTCCTTTGCAGCATCTTGGGTCCGTGATGATAAACCTTTAATCCTAGACGCGACATAAAAACATCAACATAGCGTTGATTGATATTTAAACAAGTGTGGACTTTAGTTGTTACATAACTCAACGTACTATGTGGAAAGCAGTCGTACTTGAAGCATCTACGACAGAACAAAGAGTGGAACGAATGCATCGTTCTCTCTCTTGGAACTGATTCTGCATTCGGTCCATCAATATTTGGAGTACACTCCGTTGGTAGAGCTGCTCCGGACTTATCCCGTAATTCTAAGTATCTAAACGTTATATAAATTTACAGGTATGATTGGTAGGACTTGCAATACAATTTTCCATAAACATAATTATTGTATGTACCTTTCTTTGAGTTCCGCAGGAGTACCTTTATCCCCAAAATATTCTGAGATGGCGCGGAAAATTCGGGGTGGAGGGTTTTTAATCATGGGTGTACCAGACTCATCGGTCAGCTTCACTTTTTTTCTATCACGATTATCAAATCCGTCCTCTGTGTCACTCCAATCGGTTACTTCGTCCAGTTTTTCTCGAGTGGATGTTTCTTCAGTGTTTTTCGCAGAGACACTATTGTCCTCCAGAAGGGCCTTGACAAGATCCATTAAAGAATCGTCATCCAGCTCAGTAATAGAGTCTCGCTCATCGTGGACCTTCCCATCATAATTCGTTAGCAGCTCTTCGATAAACTGTTCATCCTTGTCAAAAAGTTCTTCGCCCATATAAGGTATATTATGCAGAACCGTCTCGTCTTCTACCATCACGTTAGCACTAATGGGTGCCCAGGTCAGCATTGTAGGCAAAGGGGTGATGTCATTAATCACTATGATAGGGACAGACTGATTCTGTTTAGGACAGTCGGGGTAAGTTATAGAAGCCCTCGCAGTAGTTGACATCTGAGTCTGACCACTGTCTTTGTTCACTTGCCAAGTGGATTTGTGGTCATTTTGCCAGCGTCTATTTTCTTTTTTCAAAGTATCTACAAAATAGTATAGGTATATGTATTGAATAAAAATAAAATCAGAAATTAAAGTGCTCATATCATATTAACTTTCTTACCATTAATCTTAGTGACGTTCTGCGACCATGCAGCTTGAACATTGTCTGCCCTTTTATTGCGCTTTTGATGCACGATTCTGCGATACTCTAATTTTATCCGTTGCTTCAAATCCGAATTTCGATCAGCCGTAACGTTAACGTCTCCAATGACCAAGGCCGTCGGGGTTACGAGCGAAGGCGCAATCTTTTCGGTCGCATTGGCTTTTGCAGTCCTAATCCCTTTGTTAATTATTGCTGGTCGACCTCGAGATTTCCCAGCCGACGGTGAGGCTTCGAACAAACTACGACCTCTCCTTCCAGAGGTTCCTTGCCCATCACGATCGCGGGAACGACGACACGGGCTGTCCTTCTCTTTCTTCCCAGTCCCAGCCTTTCCCCTTCCAGCAGAACTACTCATCTTAATCTTTGATCTCAGTGTAAGACCATACCCAGCCTGTTGTATCTGCAGTCTATGGAGCAACAAAATCCAAAATCAATCTTCCATGATCCATGCTCAATTGCAATGTTGACACATTGCAAGGAATCCCAATCGTTGATCATGCAAATCCTTTTTGTACGTCGAAGTCGAACACAAAACCAAATATACACTACAACATTATATTACATTACATTTCACCTCATTAGGTAAGTATTTCTAACCGGAAATTCCTCCTCCAGATCTGAAATTTCAAGCTTACCTGCACCTTTACACCACCTACTTCTGACAAACTTCCTGACGGCCCAAATTAAGAATTAGGAAGAAGAATTGGAAAGCACCACCGAAAGACGAGGGTAATCAACTGGTCAATCTATTTAAAGCGCTAATGGACAAACGAAGACGACGTCGACGGAGGCATGGACGGCAAGAAAGAAACGGGGGTGCCTGGCTCACTTTCATTCAAAACTCTTCTGCTAACTTTCTCCCACTGACTCAATGAGCAAAAAGACGACGACAACAAGAGACCGGGTTGGGCCCGCCTAAAGGAATAGACACCGGGCTGCTCTTCCTGCGAATCTGTATTTAGACTCTCCCTTCCTATTACACTTCCATCCAAGTGCTAAGTGCATGCGAAATTGCAACACACAAGCGTTTTGACACTATACATTACCACCTCCTCTCCTCAAACTCTATGTAAATTCATTTTACATTAGTTTTGTATTTACTAAACTTGATCTATTTACAAACACTACTGTGCATGAATCACATAAATAGATCAACTATGACTATGACAAACTTAATTATTAAGTTTCACTTACCAGCTTCTTACGTTTCCGTGACCGACTTCTGTAGACTTCTGGCTGCAGACTGTTGCTAACTCTATCCTTCAATTACAAATCTCAGAACTTCCAATCCAATCCCTCAGAAAGAATAGCAAACGTTCACACAGGGACGCAATCTAAAATGACATGTTGAAACCTGTACAGAAAGGTCTTATCAGGATCAATTCCGGGGCAAAACATTAGTTTGACCATCTCTCATACAAAATGCAGACACACTGGTGGTGCAAGTCGTATAGAAATTGTAGTTTTCGGTTTCATTATTCTGCACAAAAAGATATGAACAGAACAAAACATAATGCAGACTTGATGAATTCAGTCAATTACACAAAGCCGTCATTCACGCTTTCGTACTTCATTTGAAGCATTCATTATTGAATGATAATGAAATAATTATTGAATACGATGCACATCCGAACCACAATCTGACTTACCTGACCCTAGCTTTGTCAACAAGCATCTAATCTTTTAAGCTTAAAGGGATTACTGACTTTAATTTGTATGCATGACAAGTACTAGAATGGAAAGTAATAGAAATGCCTTAAATTGCATGGCTTCTGCAATCCTATGCCCCTGTGACATTCTGAGATCAAGGTTTATTGGGAATTATATGCTATACCAACTACTTGGGATTTATTAGCATACCTTTATGTATTACCAATATTCAATTGCAATGGAAGTTTCTGACCACCTCGGGTTTTATCATTTATCCGACCTTTGAACCCTGTATTGATTTCAAGACTAACAATGAATATTGTCATAAAGTTAGTTAACTTGTATGCTTAGTTATTGGGATGTCCCTTCAGGACTCGAAATATTCAGAAAAAAGGGGATGTTTGGTGCTGACTGCTGACAGTAAATCTACTTACAATTAGATAATCCGGGTAAGATAATACGTCTCTACCTTTTCAACTTTTCTCTAAGTTTCTTCGAACATTCTGCTACGTTTACTACGAATATTTTACTACTAAAAACATTCAATACCCATTTTACTTAATTGATGTAAACTAAAGGAACGGTAAAAGATAATCTGGGTAACTGAGTATCTATAATGATTTGCATATCAATCGCATTCCATTCAGCATTCGCATTTCCTCCCGTCTAGTCTTCATTCCATTTCATTCATTAGTCGCTATCTTAGAAATTCTAGTCACTTCTGGCTCTCACAGATTGAATAGTCCAGTTTTCTCTAGCAATCAGCCCGTCTTAGCAGTGAAAACAATGAGTATCTCTTATTATCTGCATTAGACCTTTGTGAAAGAGTACAAATTGTACTTAAGGTACATTCTGTAAGTTATGGATGAAATAATTTAAAAGTGAAAGGTCCAGCGTAAAACTAGGAAGTTTTGTAGATATTGGTAAACCACATCAGGTCGGCAGAGCAGAACATTTTACAATTTGGTTTCAGACTTTGGATTTGGAATATTCGATTGGAGACGAGATGTCTAGGCCATTTCTCTCCTAGTCCTACACGAAAACAAAATTAATTACACTTCATGGGGCTATAATTAAATTCTTAATGAACGGGTAAGCGGAACCTTTACAAATTACGAGCATCATATCAATTTGCAAGGGAAATGTTCATCACCCACACTTTCATCGTTCATGATTCATAAAGCCCTAGTACTCTTCTTTTGGCTCCCTATGTATTCGCGGTAGGACTTTATTCATGTTTGACGACTTTGTATACATACTACCCTGTCCGTTGGATATACATAGGTAATGGGGTGGAGGCGTAAATACTAAAACATAAAATCATTAAACGATTAGTCAACAATATTGTCACTCACGTACTATACTCTTCTTGAATGAGTCAAATAAAATAGCCCAGATTAGAGACCCCGTTGACGATATCTATAATACATTTCGTTCCTAAAGGTTGTCTCATATACATAACGTCATTAGGGGTACACGTTACATGCATGCTTTAGGGTTATGATGATAAGACCTCATTAGGTAAGTATTTCTAACCGGAAATTCCTCCTCCAGATTAGAGAGTAGGCCTTGAGGCAATAGACTATAATATAATGAAACAGATTCATTTTTCCTAAACCTTTGAATTCCCACTCATCTTCGTCGTCATCAGCATCTTCGACCTCTAATCCTCTAATCCTTAAGCATCATCATCATGCATAAACATAATTATCCCTCCTTGCTATCGTAGTGCTAAATTAATTCTGCATGCTTGCTGTGTGTCTCTATTTTGAGTCTTGGGAAATTGGGAACGGAAGATGAGAAACATCCCTTGACAGCGAACATCTTAAATTTTTAAGAATCCATAAAATGCGACAATATGAGGTACTTTTTCAAAGTCCCATAGATCCCAAGCATTTTATCCAAAAACTACTTATGCTACTTGTAGATTGCCGGAGGGGAAAGTTAGTGTGCTGCTGTTTGCATGCATCTTCAGCAAATCCTGTACTGAACAAGCATATAAGCAAAAGGGACCGGATGTCATTCCGCTTGACTTTGGATCTCATCTTGACATTTGCTTCCATTTGAAAGATGGGGAGTAGGAAAATCTAAACGCTTCACGATAAGGTATGTATATAGCGAAATTGAGTTTGGTGGCTTGGCTTAGTTTGGCTTGCTTTGCCATGCCGTGGCTTGCTTGGTGACCTGTGAATTTTATCAGGGAGTCTAAAGGCTTTTAAGATGTTACGATTTCCCTGCTCTGCATCTGAATCACATTTAAAATTACACAAGGTATAAAAAACTGAAGGTAAATGTCGGTGTGGTATTTTTATGTACCTATTGAAGGCCTAGCTATATACATACATACGAAGAGGAAAGGTATGCATGTACAGTTCAATGAAGCTGTTACGGGAGCGTTCTGCATTCCCTATTATCGTGTCTACATATTTCGGAGGTCGTTAAGTTGGAAAAAGGAAGAGGTGAAATTTCCGTCCTCCCCTTGAACAAAGTTATTTGAGGCGTGAAAACTTTATCACATTTGTTCCGACCGTGCGGTTACCGACTCGGTTAATGTGTTCTGTAAAACGTAGCCATGAGTAGTCGTTTCTAGAAGACATAACGGCATTCTATGTGAACAACGTTACGTTTGAATAACAGCTTAAATTCTAGCTTATGATGATGACGATGACTTTATGTACTGTTTTACTCCATGGTATATTGGAACTGGGGGTGCGAAGTAAGGAAATATGAGGCTTTTAGGAGCATAAGTGGATTATCATTGTAGCCTAGGTACCCTACACGACACTTCTGGATGTAAACTGGGATCATCGGGTTGGATTGGATTGTGTACATAAGTTCCAGTTCGGCATGGATGGTCGACGTGTCATTCTATTCATAAACGGGTAGGGTAATTAATGGAAATCTAATTAGAGGCAATTAAAAAGACTCCCCTTCATCCTTCTAAACTCCTTTCTCCCGTGATAATCTTTTCTTTAGCCTCCCTCTCCTTCCTCTGTCTCCGTCTTACTTAACATGTATTATAATTACATTGAATTGAATTGAAAACACTGGCAGGCACGTTTACTGTTCACAAGTAGAACAGAGTGCAAGACTCAAGAAGAAGACTCAAGAGTCTCCTTCTTATTTTTGAGGCCTATTTGGGACATAAGTTTTAGTTCCAGCAGCAAAATTCAGAGACATTCAGAATTTATTTGAAATGGTCCTTGTTGTATTCAAAGAGCAGCAGACCTCGAGTGTCATTTGATTTGACAGTTGGTCTTGTTGTTCTAGAGAAAGACATGAGAGTCCCATTTATTTCCTTCTCCCCAAGTCAAGTCAAACTTGATCAAAATATCCTATTTTCCGGCCTGACTCTTTTCCCACGAGTAAAGAAGAACCTACTGCTCGAGGATGCAGAATATGGAGATAGGATAAGGATGGATAAGAGCAATGCAACATTAGTTGTCTCAACTTCCTGAATTATCTACGGACAAAGACAGAAGACGATTTATATATGTACTTATAGAATATTGTGGACCATTGCTGAGTGCATCTTCAAATCACCATCTCCTATGTATAAAAGTGGCTTCAAAGAAACAGCGTGTCATGCCATCCTCTGCTGCTCCAGTTTGCTACACATTTTTTTGGATAGAAATGTTCAGAAATACCAAAATACAGAATAGATGATACACGGAAGATGGATAGGCGATAGAGAAGCAATTTAAAATGCTCTGAAGTGTCCTCTCTTCTTTAAAGGAAGCGAAGCCATTAGGGTCGTCTAAATTACAAGGACCTCAGGGATGTCCCCTCTGTAAACATGGGTTTAGGCAGCTTAGCCTCCTGTATAGATAGCCGTAAGTAAGTATAAAAGTAGCAGCATGGATGTTGTGGATTTGTAGTATGAAACTGTGGAGTGTGTAGAAAATGTATCATCATCTTATGAGGAGATTTGAGACAAGAATTAAAGGATTATTTTTCCTCCTCCTCTCCTCCGGGGCTATGAGCTTCTTAGGGCTTATCCTTCAGGAAACTGATAAGACTGAGGAAGTCATTAACAAGACGAGCAAACTGCTTGTGTGACTACGGCAGTCTTTCTTTAGGAAATAGATATTTCCCCAGACTAGACCACGAAGACAGACGTTTTGGGACCTGCTGTACTAGTTCCAGCTTTAACTGGAAGCTTTCAGGATTTTTTGTTTCGAAAGGAAAGTGAGGAGGGAGAAGGGCAATCCGGAATTTTGGATGAAGAACCTCCTGGAAAGGCTTGGAAGGAGAAATCTTGACTCCTAATTGCCCACCTGTCTTCCTAACGATCTCATCAATTATAAGGACAAGCAAAGGCCACCGGATTGAGAGATCCCTTCAAGTACATACATGCTAACATTGACCACGTACATATGTATGTAATCTGCTTCAACCTGGTCAACATCCCCCAATATAAAAATACTTCTACTACAGACTACTACACACTCTAATAGACTAAAACTACATACATATGTAGGTATATACATCAATTGTACATCAATTTTGTAGGAAGTCCAGAAATATATATTTAGGTCCGATGTGCCCCATACAACTGTAATAATAATAGCATGTCCTTGGGCTTTAATGATGGCCACTACTGCTCACAAGGAGGACAAGAAGATCTTATTTGAAATCCGCCTGGAATCTAAAGATAGTTTCCTTATAAATACGAAAAATCCCAATTTCTCTAATTCCAGCTTTATTATCAAAAGTACCACGGATGAAGTCCAAGAGGACGGGTCAAAAGGCGAACAACATCTCCGACTCCATGTGTACAGATGAGAGTGCAAGGACTGAAAAGAAATATGTAATAATCTTTAGAGACACTCGAAGATCGAAAATCTTAAAACCGAGAGAGTGTTCAAGGCAGAAGAACAAGACGGTAGGTATCTATTGGGGATAGTGTCATAAGTAAGTAATGGATTGACCTCCTAAAAGCCTTTCAGTTCAGAAACAAATTGAATTTTGAGAGCCCCTGGCGCTTGACTTGCTTGCAACACAGAAAAATGAATTTTGTCTTCTTCTCTTGTCTTGTCTTCAGTAGGACTTGGAATTGGAAGGACTTGGCTGAAACTGACCGGTGACTAACTTTGTCAGCAGTATGTAGTTACTTTCCAATATGTACCCTACACTATTGAGGAGGGCTTTGAAGTATGAGAGTACAAAATTGTATATATATATATATATATATTTATAGCCTTTTCTTTATCCGGCACTTGTAGGACTTTTTTTCGATTTGTCCAGTAGATTCATAATAGATGTTGATGTACTTCTTATGTTCAATAGAGTAACCCTCTCATGTACTTCTTTACTCTGTGGATATTGATTAAAGATCAAAGAAAGAGTCATCCTTCTCAATAAACCAGAATTCCCCTTCCGCATTGGCTTCCCAAGGTGGTCAACCTAACATTGGCCATTCTCACGATGTCCTCCTGCTACAAAAGTGTCATTTGGCATGAGAGGTTCATGAATCATTCTCATGTCCTTTTTGGACACTTCACTCTGGAGGAATTACAAAGAGGCTTCTTGTAATTATCTCAGCTTCACTACCTCCTCTAATTATTGTCACGTTGTGGTTGGGTTCGTCTTAGCACACAACACACACCCCGGGCATCCAACTCCCATTCCCTGCGTCTTAAATGAAGGGCCTGGATATTTGATGAACACAATTGAATACAAAATCGTAATGTCACTCCAGGACTAAAGCCGAAGGTGGAGGTGTCTAGACATGCAAGCTAGAATGTAGACGATTCAAGGTGTCTCTCAAAGAACAATTGTCCATTGCGAACTATTTTTTAGAGTCCCTAATAGCTGGACTTTTAGGTGGTGGTGGCTAATCTACTAAGTTTAGTGAGGCATAAAAAGCATAGGAATCGATAAATATATTATACTGTCCTTTTCCCTCGTCCTGCCGTAGGGTGAGGGGTGACTGACATGTAATTTTTTGAGATGTTATTGAGATTGGCCGGTGGGATAACTTTCTCTTCTGGTCTACCAAAGCCCATAACCCATCCATACTGTTTTACCTATATACATGAAGAAGGAGCCGAAAACCCTTTCTATCCCTGTCTAAAGAATGAAGACGACGGAATTGAATATAAAAATAAGTTATTATTTCATTTATTTTTTATGGCTGCCTTTTATGTTCTTTTTAGACAGTCGTAAAACCAGGAGATAAATCTGGAGCAGATTTCAAGCCCCTGTCAGTCTTTTCTCTTTTGACGTGCCATTTGTGACTCCTGAGCCGGTAGTAAAAAAAATCCCAAACGCTACCCAAAGTTCACCTAATGGACTTTGACACTTTAAATATATCTATAGATAGTATATGTGGAGAGGGTGTATGGGAAACGAAATGGAAGAACAATGCCGAGCTAAAATTACCTGGATTAACCGAAGGGTTACCGATGCATGGAGCTTTGCCATAACCGTTTGGATGAGAAGAGGAACTACAGGTGTGACCTTTAATCTTCGTTGGTATTTTTCTGTCTGTTTTTGTTTAAAAGGTCACGTAGGTAGGCACGTAAACTTTTCAAGTATTTTAAGACTTTTTTTAAGACGGAAATAATAAATAGGGGTTTCAACAGAACTTTTCTGGCCAGTTGATCATTGGGATTTGGAAAGCCAAAACTGCTAGACGTCTAAATAAGGAATTACCCAAATTGGATTTTCAAAAGTTTCTGTCCTTACATTTCCAAAGATCTGAAGTAAAATGGCAGGGAAAAGTGTTCTTTTAGTTTGGGTAACATTAATTTGCGGACGTGTGCTGGTCCACGGCAAGCCTCAAGTCTACCAACATTCAAGGACCTCCTCGGAACCACAAGAACGCTCATCTGTAGATGCCCCAGCCTTTCCTACTGAAGTTGGGTACAACAAATATCCATCTTTACTTTCTTCCGTAACTGGAAATAAGTTCCAGATTAGAGAAAATTACTTTTAATTCAATTAATAACTTGTTATCTTCAGATTATGAAACTTTGTAGAGAAGTTTAACCGCCTCAATAAATGAAGAATCCTAAATACCATTTTATTCATGTATATGCTCCACAGAACTACCAAAGGGTTCGAGGTTTCACATGGCTATTCCTTCAACACCGCGGCTACCACTGATGGCGAACCGTATTCGTCCGGATGGGCTTTTCTTGGAGGCCGAGCTGGACCTGGACCAACTTTTTTAAAAGATACTACCGGCTTCCTTGTAAGTTTGATTCGGTGGCACACACAACTTAAATGCTAAAAGACGGATGTTCAGAACCGAACCCGATTTATCTTTTGAGATGACAGGGTAGAGTGAGAATCCAGGTTGGGATCTCCCATGTCATTTCAACATTTGACAGATTTTTATAGAGTAAGATTGATCTATTATTGTCCTATTTATATGTTATACCTCCTGTTCATCTATACACTAGGGGTCTGACTTGTGGTCAGGACAGAAAATTGACTTGATTGACACCGGCTTGAGCCTCGTAGCCGCTGCCGTAGCAGCTGGAACAATCTACTACATTAGTGGACCTTTACTTTCCCTTGTTGGACTTGGAGCTGCTAAGAAGCCTATTAAAGATCTGGGTGATTCCAAGAATTCCACCTCTAAAGGCAGCAAGGATAAAGATGCCCCAGCAGCAGAATCTGAGAAGACGACCAAGAGCAGAAGAAGGCGAGCTGCTCATACTATTAACCAGGTATGCAAAACCGAAAACTATTCTTACATAAATGGAAAAGTATTAAAACTTTATAAAACTTTGGGATGTAATCTGAAATTCTCAAGGGATTCAAGGGAAGGAAAGTGATTTAATTTTCTGTGTTTATTATCACTAAAAACCTTGCATTCAATTTGAGAAGATTATTTTAGACTTGGACAAGTAATTTAGTTAGCATAGAGGGTTACCTTTCCTTACTCTTTCAAGCTTTTGTAAATTCATCCTCTTTTGACTCTCAACTGTGGGAAAGAATATAATTTAATTTGCATATTTCTCAGTATTATAAAAACAAAGTGTACGTAGAGGCAGAAAGCCAGGTAAGGTATTAAAGAGGACAAGGAAGTGAACTCTCTCTTGCCAACTATATGTATTTGATGTACCAACCACCACGACCAGCGACGCTGACGAGACTTTCCAAATGAGGCAGAAAATGTACTTCGTATAAGAGAATTAAATTATACTAGTTATGAAGAAGTATTTACGAGGAAGTAGTGAGGGTAGCATAAATCATACAAGGAATTGAAGGGAATTTCTGATTTAATTATGTTTTATATGAGAATCGGATACTTTGGCCAGGTTTTGATGGAAAACTTTTCTCATTATTTCTGAGCAGGCTGACGCTGATCTGACTCGTCTTGCTTCTATCGTCCTGAATGCCATCGCATCTGGAGAATGTCTTCAGAAGACTATATGTCAAATCGGGACTCAGGTCGGGGAATCTCCAAAGGGCCGTCTTGCCTTCAGCCTCATCGACACCTTGCTGCCCACGTCAGTACACGGGAATCAGTATTTCATCACGATGAAAAAGTCACTCAAAGGAGACCAACTTTGCGAGAGATTCAATTGTAAACTGAGCTTTTAATTCAAGTGACAGTTCACATACTTGTTACTCTTTAC
>JAQFZA010000486.1:0-19121 GCA_034695115.1 Desoria olivacea | reverse complement strand
GATAATTAAAATCGGATGTGCAGTTTTTGAGAAATTGTGGTTTAAAGTTGTTGCGTTATAAATAACTCACCCTATATATGAAAAGCTTCAGAATGAGCAGAGTAATTGAAAGAGATATGGGCTAGAGGACCGTGAAGTGAATAAAGTACCCTTAAAGTTTTATAAAAGATGGGCAGAGTAAAAACCGTCGATCCCATAAAAAGTGTTGTGAATTGAAGTTTGACGCTTTTCCAGATTGAGTCGATGATGATACAAGTTTACAAGGAAGTGATAACTGGCTATATGGGCTATCGTAGAAAAAGTTTGTTACAGGGATTCTTTTCATTGTAAGGATCCTGAAGTGTATTCTGCAGTTCTCGTAATATCTTCTAGATACATGCATATACTTTGTAGAAGGAGACGATAAGGTTTCATTGTGTGATTTGGAAAACTAGAATGTCAAATGTATAGTGTTTATTACCCCTTTGTATGAGCCTTCTAACTTTTAAGCACTTGTAGGTCTTGAAGTATGTCAAGTTGTAAAGGACAACGGGAAATTCTAGTAACGTTATCATCGTACTCCAACGAAGATATTCTCAGGGATATTGTGCATGTATTTGATGTCAACAGGAATCTGTGATCGAAATAAAAGTGTTAGTACCCATTTGAGATTTCCAAGATGGTTGGGCTGTCCGGCCGATTAATTTCCGTCGCAAAAGAAAACTTTCATTTTTTATATCGGAAGATGAAAGCGGTACCATATGGTTCACACAACGGATGTGTCATGAATAGTTCATGTTTATTACGAATTATTATGAGGCTAGGAGAACATTTGGGAATTTAATCTCCTGAAGATGTTTAGGTTCTTGAGGTATGTCCGGGATTTTATTCATTGGAAAATAAAGAAATGGTTTCATTTCAATTGATCATAAAATTTGAGGCTCTTAATCGTTTTTTGTATTTCTTTTGTAAGCCATGATTACTTCAATCAAAAATGACAAATAGATTTAATTGTTTTGGTTTTATTTTTCTAATTGATGCCCTTAAACCTTCTTGCATCCATCTGATAAGTGGTAAGCCAGTTATTAAATAAAATAAGCTCAAGCTACGCTATTAAATAAAAAATGTTCGATTCCCTCAGGTTGTGTTTTCTATTTTCTCTAATAAACTTGTATAAGACATTAGGTCAATTCTACCTGGCGTGGCAAAAGGGAACAAACGACCAATAGCTTTAATGGCCAATGAAAAGTTCTGACCTTTTCTAACCACACTGCTTACACAGATCATTGATCGGCAACTTTTGCGACTATAAGGGTATCATGACAGTCTCCAGGGACCCATATTGGGATTTTGGGATGATCGGTTGGAGGCAATTTCCAGAAACACCATCCGCTGCTTCTTGTTTTTGTTACAGTTGATCTGGAAGGATTATGAAGTTGGTAAAATTGAGCCGGGGCACTATGTACAAAAGTTCTTTTGTTAACAACCTACTGAAGTATAGCTCGGGTTGTTACTTCATAATTAAAGTAAGTAGAGATTACAAATGCTTTGGGGAAACCAGGAGCTTTTTCGATTTTTTCAAGGTAACAGTAATTGCTATTTTTCTAATACAGAAACGTGAGAACGAAAGAGACAAATAGATCAATAATACGGCAGTTAGAAAGCTACATCGTACCTATACGCACTTTAGTATTACCAGAGTAAACAGGGCATTCTAGAGTCTTGACCATTTGTAAGACAACGAAGAAGGTAAAGGTAGATTTTGAGGAGCTGCCAGTATTCACCAAGCCGTCTACCGAGACCGACTTGGTTAATGACTTTCACCAAAGGCTTTGTAATACCCGAAAGAGGAAGGGGGTGTTTCTTGTGTCGAAATATTACATCACTCCCTCCTGACTTTTTACTTCTAGTGTCTTGGCTTTGAGGTGCAAGCTGTTGAGCGAGAGGGATGTGGAATCAATCCATGATGCTGATGGCTAATAGATGAGAAGGAGAGGTTTGACAGTGTGGATGTTTAGGATGTTTAGGTTAGGGAACCATCGACTTGTTCTCGGTACTGACTGGGCTGAGGCTGAAGGCTCCTGTTGACTTGGCTGGAAGTAGTGAAGTAGCAGGAGTCTCCCCAGGAGGCAAGGAACATAACATGAGCAAGTAAGAAGATTAAGAAAGCCTTACAATGGTTTTACCACCGCGATGTAGTTCAATCAAATGGTGTATTTTAGTCTTAAGATGAGGAGAAGGGACATTAGATAGAGAGAGAGTACAAGCCCATATATCTCCGCTTTCTTTACGAGCAGAGTCAGCAGAAGAAAAGTGTGAGCTCCAGTGTGTACATTGTGTGGGCTCTTAATATCCGAGTTAAGAAGTCCCAAGTAGAAATCCATCTCTTTCTTTCCCTCAGATGCGGGGAGTAATGTACACTTCTTCTTACGGGTAGTGGCAGTGTGGTGGTGGTGGTAGACGTCTTCCCTCTCTTACCATCATCTCCTTACCCAGCCTTACTTTCCCTACTTCAGTTTTATGTATATGTACTATTATTATATGCTTATATTATATCCTTCTGTTGTTGCTGGAAAGCCACCTTAGTCAGTCTCGCTTTCTCACAAGCCCTTGCCTATAGACTACATACTTATACCTATGCACTGCACTCCTGCTGAATGAACAGGAAAGAGGAGGACGAGGAGATTAACAGAAAGGAGACTTTCTCTTCACATTACTTATAACAGATATGTCATGTAGATACATCGGTACATGCAGGTACATTTAGGCTGGAGGTACTCCAAAGCTTCTCGTCCAAACTATCAGTGAGTGTCTGTATGAATTGTATGTGGAAGTAGTAGATACCAAGTGCTCCTTCGTACTTTTACCGGTTTCAAAGTTTGGGAAGCTCTCCAACGAAGAATCAATGTGTCCCTATAAAGAGCTTAAAAAGTCATCAGAAATTGTTCTGCCGCTTGTAGACTTGCAAGTAGATGGATTTATAGTCCTTGACAACCCCGTAGTAAGCCACTTCAATTCATACTATGCACTTATATTGTATACAGACTTACTTAAGAGAAATAAAGTACTATAATAATATTATGCATCACTCTAACATCATCCAGCTCTATAACTTTAACCAAGTCACACAAAACACAAACAAACCACATAAACTTGCATATATCTGACGTCCATGCATCTCATTTTCTCCAGCACATTCCACCATGATGTGGTTTCAAGGTTTTGACAAAAACACTCATTCAGAAACAGCGTAACAAGTTGGAATTTCCGAAACCAACTTCAGTAACAGAAGGGTAGGGATGATGAGTGGATGTAGTAGCTAAGTAAATGCAATGCGACGGATGAAAAACGGCCACTGAGCAAAAAGATGATCCAGAAACGAATCAATGCTGAGGGTCATCTATTTTAATGAGACAGATGACGGCTCCGTTTATTTTACTATAGCAAAGTAGATGTAAAGGTCCGGCTTTAAACATATTCGAGACGGGTGTCTATTCTACAGGATTGCGGTACACTTAGCTAATATTTCAAATCAATCATTACAATTTGATATGACACCGTTAGACAACATTACATTGACAATCTTACTCATTCATAGGGACTGATTGCCATCGGAGTATACGCCACTACTTATGTATCAAGATATATCATAGTAATTTCATATCAATTTTTTTAATTAACACTATACTCTATAATTGGATATAAGATACTTATGTCTACTAGATATATTTGTGGGTACAAGATAAACATTACCTTTGCAAAGCAGATTTCATACAATATTTGAGTATCACAAAGGGTTCACATTTTAATTAGACTCACTAGCGAAATCATGTCACTTGCTAAATTATTTAGAATTTATAGGTAGGATCCACCACAGCCATGGGAAGAAATTCTGGATCCAATACAACCATTTTAGTTCTATGTACTTTAACCACTGGATAATAAACAAATTTGACTATCGTCAAATTCAAATCAGAAACTGGTACATAGTTTGAATAGTTGACCCGAAACACAATCTTTGTGTGCTGACTCGTACCTTTTTATCACAGCTTGTTGACGATGCAGCAGTTTAAAAAGACCTGGAATCGTGCACTGTAAATGTCTTCAATCAACAAGTCACGAAACTTCATATCGACTGTTGGTCTTGATGAACTTATGTATTTTAAGTCCGTCACGAAATAGAATTGGGGTTTCCCCGTAATTCAGGTTCATGCAAAAATGCTGCATTGATGGTGTCCTTGCTTAAATTGCATAGACAAGTAATTATGTATTTGTCTCATTCTATTGAGTGTTTATGGAGACTGTAATCTAAAATTTAGTCTTTGAAGACTTTGCCACAACTTCAGTTGGCCGTGTTACAAAACGCACCAGCTTGCAGGAACTAATTCGTTTTGGAAGGACCATTACTTAAGCATATTTTGTGAGTGGATTCTGCGTTCCCAAGATTCTGGAAGAAATTCGTGTGCTTATCATTATCGCGTTTACTGAGATTACTACAAGTACTGCATAATTCTCATTTAAAATTCACTGACGTCGCCATGTTCCAACTACCTTACTTTAGGACATAAATCTCTAAATTTCATCTTAAAAGCAAGCATTGTCAAGAACAAATTATCCTTCGTGAAAAAAACTTAAGGGGTTAACCTCACCCATTTAGCGAAGTGGAATATTACTGGCTCGTTATTGCATTAGAAATGCGTTGCAGTTTGTTTATGAAGTTGTAGGTAATGTATCGTTCTAAAAGGAAAGTTTAGCCTTCATATAAAAGTGACCATAGGGAATATTTTATTTTTGTGAACTCCGAGCAATTTCGATCTACTTAGCCGAGGGAAATCCTTTACATAAAGAACAATCAGGTTGACTCTGGACCAAGATTACCAGAATTTTTGTCCCAACTGTCCAGAAAAGCCTGGCGTTTGGCCCTCATTCCCCGATTGTATGGGGAGATGCATTATAAATGAATCGTGTGAGAGAGGGGGATACGTGCGTTTAGAAAATTGAAATCAATGAGTATGTTAGGTGTACAGTTCCTTGCGATCGAAGTTGCACATACAACAAACATCAAAAGTCAACTCAATTCTTTTTCGTTCTATATTTACTTACTCACGATTCAGATACAGACTTTGCAAACAATCAAATAAAAAAAACACGCAACTTCAAGCAAAAAGATTCTCCCTTCTCTGGAACTGAAGAAACGGCTGAATTTTATCTTCAAAGTAAAATAAATAACAGTCATTGTTTTCAATATGTACTTACATTCAACATTATACGAAACGTGAAGGTAGACTTAAAGTAGACTTGAAGGTAAAGTTAAAGAAAGCAAGGGTGTGCAATATCACATAAAATCCCAAATGTGTACTACCACTTGCAGTTTCCATTATTTTTATCATTAAATTTTAATTCTGTAGGATTACAAGTCTCTCTCTCTCTCTCACGACGGCTTAGGGTTGGTTGGGGAAGCAAAAAAAACCAGTAGCGTCCTTATCGTATAGACTTACTGAAATAAACCAGGTGGGAAATTTAGAACGACACACACCAGCAACGCACCGTTGACGTATTGCTTCATTAAGATTATGAAACCGGCAAGCTCTTCAACAACCTTGTATATGGAAATGATGAAAAAAAAATTATTGGGATTCTAAATGCATTGCAATGAAAAGGTTTAAAACATTGAGTGCCAAGGACTTATCAAATCTGGTTGCCTTGAGCTGCTTGTATTTTATTACTTTATTTCTATTTGTATTTATCTCATTAAAAAATGCCCATTGCCATACAACAGGAACACAACAAATTGTTTACTGTTCTTGCATTCTCTGAATCTGATGTTACCCTTTTAGTTGTCGTCGATCTCTTATGGCGAAAACTCCTTAAACTAACCTTGGAACTTTAAATAGACGAAGCTTTATTTGTGATAATGCGACAGTGTGGAAAGGTTTTGTTCAGGATTGTCAAAGTGGTGGCTTCATTAATATTGGCAGCAGTCAGTACCGAGTATTAAAATTGGTTATTTTGGTGGATTGAAATACCCATTTGGGTTTAGTTTTTATAGAGAGTCCACAATTTTAATCTGCATTTCGAATGTAAAAGCTCAATTCTTTTTTTTTCATTTATGAACACGATAAAGAAGATAAGAAATATGTTAAAAGCTTTTTAATTCTGCTGGAGAATAGAACTCTTCGGATAAAGCGATACACAAAATGAATGCTCTCTCTCTCTCATTTTTAAGTTTCATGGTCTTTTAGAGAACAGGAAATATTTGTATCCTTTCTAGTTGGTTCTTCCAGTTTTGAAATGTTGTTGTATGTATAACTCTCGGAACATATATCAATCATTTTATGTTTCAAATGTTCTAGGGTTGCCCTTACAGTTTACCATATGGATGCATTAAGCAACCGATATTAAAAAATAAAGTTTTTTTTTTAAAACAAGTGAACGTATAATCCATCAACCTCAGCAATCATAAATAATATAATACAGTTTTCTAACCCAAATAAATGTTTTAAAGAATTTTGAACAACTCACAGTGACAAAAAGTACGTTGGAGTTATGGTTAAGAGAACTCAAGAAGAAGAAGAGAAGAGCTGTTAAAGAATGAGGTGGGAATTTTTTTTAGAATTGGTGTGCTGCTGAAAATGAAATCGCTTTATTCTTGGAATGGATTGAAGCCTATTTGCCGGTTCAACTCATCAAATAGTTGAAAAGGCATTCTGAGAATTTGCATCAAGATAAAGCAGTGGCAGTGGTTAAGTTCATGAAGAAAGGGATAACTAGTTTAACTTAAAGTGGATCAACATATCATAACAGATCAACCCTTGCCACGAGAGAAACACGGAAAGTTAAATAGGTAGGACCTCTTTTTCTTTAAAAAAAACTTGATAACCTTGTTCTATAAGGTGTATTACTGTTCAGCCTGCCGGCTACATATTCCAGTTTACCTCCTTCAACAATATCCATAATACACTGACTGCTATCAATTCAATTCCAGCATCCTATTCTTTTCTTGAATTTTCTCTTTTCATCAGATCCATAGTAGATGATAGGCATGTGATGTATTCGTACAAATTTTCAGATATCAGGCACGGTTTCTTTCCCAATTTCACGGAGACTTGTTCACATGAAACGAACAGAGCCCGGTTTCTCTTCTACTCGTCCACCTTCCTTCAGTTCATTCATATAGCACTAACTTTCTCACCAAACATCGTTATTCCGGAGCCTGAGCCACATCGAATCTCTCGTGGAGTTGTTGAGCGTGTATAAGTTCCTGGAAGCGAACCTCCTGAGGATCTTGGCGTTTCCCGAAACGTACAAATCCCATTCATTTGATGCAGAGAGCTCACTTCAGGGTCCGACCTCCTAGAACAAACGAAAACAGTTATGCAAAGTTTGATTTCAAGTAGGAAATGTTGAGAACCCACAGCCGCTCCTGTCTGACCCTTGCTTAAGAGTGCTTGAGAACGCTTGAAAAACCAGGACAAAGACTATGCATATTATATGTACTCCCTTCCTTCCTGCTTCGTTTTTGACTAGCCCAGAATTTTAATTACAGATTACATTGTTTAGTTTTATTAGAAAATGAGGTAGAAGTATAAAGCCTGCTTAAGGGATTATCAATATAGGTAGCTGACTTATCATGGGGTAAGAAAATACAGGGAAGATGAGCTGCCTAGAACAAAGAGATAAATTGCATTTAGATGAGACGATGAATGGTTGGGTGTTGGTAGCTAAATGTTAGCTCACTCATCAGTGAGATGTGTTTTTCAAACAGAGTGAAGGGGATGAACGAACCGTCTTTGAATGAGAGCAACGGCTTGGTAACCACACCGCCTGCAGCAGGAGATAAGCTGACAAGAAGAGCACCACTCTAGTTCCAAACAGCATGGTGGGAGTCGAGATGTGAGGATTCTTCGAAATGCTGCTCGAAATTCCGAGTTGAATATAGAATATATGACGGGGTTGAAGCAGGAATTGCTATAGCCCAGCCATGTTAGAATCTGAAATTTTTTAGAAGAAACCAACTGATTACTTCTTCCAAGAAAATGGTTAAAATATGTCTACCTAGATAGGGGGAATAACCATTTCAGTTAACTTCATTAAAAGTATTCCATCTCAATGTCTGCTGGTTTACTTTCTATCAACTCTGGGAATGCCCTACCTACATGCATCCCCTCTTCTTTTAGTCTTAAGTCCTGATGAATTCACACAACTTTCACTCACTCTCATCAATCCTCTCTCTGAGTAGACTTGCACAGTACTACATATACATTTATTCTATCCAGCACAGAATGACCGAGATATGAATTCCTCCGTACCTGCTGCCCATATCTTCAGTCCTATACATCCATGTATGCACACTCACTTAGAAGTGGATTACATTCAACTTTCTCTCCTGAATTCATCTATTTAGCAGCAGTGTCACAAGAAAGGCAGCGGTATGACAAATTTGATGGGCTTGGAAGGATGAAATTGCCAAACATCGTTGTGACAATGTGGGCCCATACTATATACTACTCTCTGAATGACATAATCATCCCATTCAGAATTGTTTTACTCCCACCATATTCCACCCACTGTTTTTATAGACATCCTAAAAGGATCGCTTTGTCCCTTTCAGTATAATAGACCACTGGATAGTCCCTCATTTATATCTTTTATTCCGGCATGCATGTTTGGGAATGAGAACATTTGAAACGAATGTCGTAATTTGCACCACGTCTGACAATTCACAACTTTTCCCCCTTCATCCATCCTACCTAGTCGACTTAACTGAATTGAGCAGTTTGAAGGGAACGCAAGGTGAATTCTACCTTACTCTTCAACGTACACCTTACAGTTCTACTAGCTATTCCCCATTCCTAATGAAGCGTCAGTAAACTTTATGTAGTCTGCTTCATTGCTCCTAGCCAAATATTTACTTCACCATAGGCATCCATTATATCGATACTCTAGTCAAACTTAAGTTGTCAAACAGTTTCTTGATAAACATAAACTTAGTACGTTACTCGACGCCTAGACGCTAGACATCGTTGGTAAAATATAACTCCAAAGGTTCGAGACATACATCATGAAGCTTATAATTAAAACTATAAATCTTTTACTAACTATCTGTACAATTCTGCGCCCAACAAATGAGCGTACGGAGCAGATGAATTGAACGTTGTACAATAAATTTTGAATTCTTTTCGAGTTTAAAATTGAATAAAAATGATTACCTTAAAAGCCAGGTCCGGGATACATGTCTTGCAAAAGGCAGCCACAATATTGGCACAGAAGAAAGGTACCCAGCAGACGAGAAACACTCCCATAATAATACCAACAGTAACAGCAGCTTTGTGGTCAGAAACCTGTAAAAATAATTATTGATCCCTTGTCAAATGAATGACGATAGAGTCCTATTTTACGACAACCGACAATCGATACCATGCATACTGTTGATCATGTCCATTTGACGATTCAGTTAATGATAATGGCAAAAGCCCTGTGATCTGAGATTCGCTACAAGACAACAGGATAAATAGGATTCCATAAAATATCATTTTAAGAGCAAAGCATAACCTGATAAGATGAGGTAGGCTGCGGAGCAGTAGGCCTTCCATCCGAAGACCGAGGCATCGGTCTCGTCACTGCTTTGATATTCTTAACGTGTTTTCTACATAGAAATAGCTGTGGGTAAAGACGTTAAGTAAAAGATGTAAAGACGATAAAATAAAAAAATAGAAATACCTAGCATATAGGTAAAGACGACAGTAGATGCCCACCATAACAAAGCATGGTAAGTAGAAGGAGACACAGGAAGATACAACGGCATAGGTTGGACTTAGGTCGAGAGCACACGTAGGTAGTCTAGGCAGTTCATCACGATCGTCTACATCAACGAACTCCTCCGCACGGTGGAGATCCAAAGATATGGGTACAAATGAGATAAGTGCAGCTAAGATCCAAACTACAGCTATGACCCCAAGAATGCTCCTTTTATTCACCCATCGTCCATACCGTAGAGGGTCCTTGATGTGGACATAGCGATCAAGGGAGATAGCTGCCAAGTTGAGTATGGAAGCCTGAAAAAATACAATACAAGACAAATCAGGCCCAAACATTCAGGCCGAAATCCTACTTCCATTAGATCAGGATTAATTATTATTAAAGCGGTTCCTTACAGTCGAACACATCACGTCGAACGCAATCCAAGTGTCGCAAAACTGTGAGCCGAAAATCCAGTATCCCAAGAGGTCATTAACGCCAGCAAAGGTCATTACTAGGCATGCGACGAACATATCCGCAATTGCAAGGGATACAATGAATAAATTCCCTATTCGTCTCAGCGATCTCTCCGTTGCTACTGCAATGCATACCAAAGCATTCCCGACGATTGCAGCTATGATCATGAAGGATAAGAAGACTCCTGAAAATCATACAAAAGATATCACCGTCAATCAATCATAAATCCACTGGGATATATAACAGGTCCCGTACATTAGTGTTTGTTGACTCGCGAAAACACGACTACTTTCAAGCTCCTAATGCATTATTTACTTCCATTATGGCTGACGACTGAGCAAGCAAAAAAGTCAGCAGCCTGTTCAAATTTTACTTTTACTCTCATAAGTCGTGTAGCTCTGCCATAGGAGATATTTACATAATGTGTAAGTGTAAGATAGACCAGTCTGTGCATATTGCCAATATAAGCCAATGTGTTTTTTTCGAACTTTGCATAAGGTGGTGAAAAGTGGTGCATATACATAAATATACAAGGTGGGGATTTCAGAGAAAGCAAGCAAAATCCTGAAAAGCTTCTATCTTGCAACCAAACTAATATACAGGGGGTAATTTTTTCCTGCTTCTGTGTCTGTGTATTTCCTATCAAATTGGCACCATCTGCTCGATTCAACCCCTTTTATGTACGGTAACTGTCTGTTTTTCATGGCGGCTTCGAAGGTTTACTGCATCCCTTGATACCCATATTCTGAAGCTAGGAGGTACTACGTAAGTTGCAAAACCAGAAGAGACCGAGAATTGTTTACACACACATCCTTCTGTCTACATCGACATTATTAGAGGACATTTACTTTTTTGCTTTGCTACAGTTTTTATGGAGGGTTTTTGTCATTAATGCGTTGAAGCTGCTGTTCAGTTGGATACGTAAAGACATGTGAAATGTTCTGTTCTTGCATCCAATTTGGAAACAAGAACGGCCTGAACACTTGAAAAGTGCTCCAGCAGACACGTCCGACCTGACGTAAATTTCGAATTAATCAAACTGTTCAGACACCTACTCCAAGGGTACACGAATTTCAAGCGTCCATGAGAGCGGAGGAAACACTTTGAAGAAAGCATTTGCCTGACTGAAAATGTGGCAAATGTAGACGCAGAGATTTGATCAACCTATTAATAGAAATAACTTGGGAGAGAAAGTATCGACACCGGCCCAGTCCCCTCCTCATCTCCTTTGGTCTTGTAAGCCCGAAAATTATAACTAATGTACAACCTTTCTAAACAACTGTTACAGGAACAAAATCAAGCTACAGAGGTAGACGCATGCTAAGGGGGACGTGTTTAAAGATGATAATTGTCGTATTTCCTTAATTATTGTCTCGGATTGTATCTGTGTTTGAGAGAAAGAAAGTTTATAGAGAAAGTTCAGCAAGTCTTAAGAAGTTTTTGATGCCGAGATGCAAAAAAAGTTCAAATAATCAATCCAAATCCTATAGCCCTTCTTCCAGATGTGTATTTCAATACCAATGAGATGATAAATTGAGACCGACTTCCAACTTTCTACCCTTGACACTTCCTTTATCTTCATTCGAGAGAAAGGCCTTCATTTAAAAGCAGCAATAAAGCTGCTTTGTTCTTTACGTTCTCTGAATATCAAGAATAACACGTCCGTTGATTTAAATGAGAAAGGACATGTCAGTATTTTCTTGCTAGTTTGCTACAACTTCCTATCTCCGAGGTACAATAGGTAAATACGAGTAATTCTGTAAGTCTTTCTTTAAGATAATTCGATCAAATCCCTGATAAAAGAAAAGGCTGGAAGAACAGGTTTGTTATGCACGTTCACTTATGCTCCTCTGTTCAACAAACACTGAGCAAACTGTACTCCATTTGGTTGGGATGATGAATCGGATTTCCTACTCATCCAAAGCCCAGGAGGATCCTATTTCCTTTTCCTCGCCCAACAATGACATTACCTATTTCTAGGAATTTCAGATGACCCAGTCACCATGTATTTGTGAATAGACAAGGTTCATTCGTGGCCACCAGTCGCTTTTTAATCCATTTATGTACTTTTATTAGTCTTGCATAAAAGCCAATTGATTTACAGGCGCAGTCACACACTGTTTGTACAACGTCCTTGTTAGTAACAACGACGTACAATAAAAGTGAACAAACCATACAGCCTAAGAACATTGATTGGAGAAAGTATGACTTACTTGTCTAGCGCTCAGGAACCTGAATTGTACCGAAAACAATTACACGACGGCATGATTGGACATTTGATATACGCAATTATTCCAAAACTATTTGAATTGGTGTAAACCGCTTCAAGACATTATAATTAGTCTAATTAAAATAGGACGGAACATTTTATCCTTTACAATTACCTTCGGTGGAAAAATCTTGATAGCATGGACGCCGGACGCATAAATGCAGTCATGGCATGATTGGTTGCTAACGATTGCCTATTACGATTTTCTAACCCAACCTACAGTCTTCATTATTTTTTGGCGATATAGGATACGATGGGCAAGGTATTCATAGGCTTAGGTTCGGAAGGGATGGAATGATTCAATAGGCGGCTTTGAAGTCGTTGTAGTGCAATCACTAACATAAATTCCACAGGCTCTCTCACCTCTCACAGGACTTCCTATAGGTAGTTGTTTAATCTCTTCAATATAATACGAGTCTATACAAAAGTTTCGCCTCCTGAAAGCAGTAGGATTTAAGTGGCAAAAACTTTTGATTAAAGTGCTTCATTTTTGACAAATTGAGAATAGTTTATAGCTGAACCGACGTTCTGCATTCAGTTTGTAGTGGGATGAAGGGGGAAAGATACTATTCTCACAATCAGTTGAATCTGTTGAGACGGATTATAAAATTACTTTCAGAAGTCTTAGTTTAATAACTGGAGGAAACTTTTTGTCCTGTTAAGTTACTCACCGTTATCTAAGCTACCGTACTTCTATATCTATCTACAAGATAAGACGGAGAAAGCAAAGAGAAAGTTTAAAAATTCTAATTCCCTCCCACAAGCCATTATAGTTAACACTTCCATAGTGTCTGGAATAATTCAAGCATTTGAGGAGACGAACACTTGAAACGAAATGGAAAGTTGAATGAAATGAAAATGATGCTTGGGATGGAGTTTTTTTAATGTAAGTTCAGATTTAGCGAAGGATTGAATTAATTAGGATTAAATGCAAGAAAGGAGGCCTGAGAAAAATGTGAAGTGAGGCCTCGACAGAAGGTCATTATAGAGTAAGATTAGCCCAAAGAATCTGTAATAAGAGAATTTATCAACCTTCCTAAGTCAAAAAGATCTCTAATAATGTTGAATAAGTGCGAACTTCTCAAAAGTTTTAACTCGTCCATATAGACCTCTCAAAGACGACAAGACTCCTCATGCTGTAGAATTCTTAACTCTAAAACCAAACCCTACTTTCTAGATCCTCGCTATACATAAATATATTAGATTCGTATTATTGGGATTGTCAAAACTTCTGTCCTCTGCTTCAATCAAACATCCAACCAATTCAATCCTTGCATAAACCAACCAAGTGCCAAGAGTGTGCAACCCGAACCCCATCGACTCGTCAAGTCAAGGTACACACTTTAAACTTCGAAGCAGGGCACGTTCAGTACAGAGTTCGCACTCACACACCCCTGTACCATTTCCTGTCATCACCTCGACCACCACCACGTACTTGCACAAGTTGCCCATCAGGATTTCACTCGGAGAGTGGAGGATCTTCAAACTTTCAAAATCACAGCACAAGTACCCAAACAGCCTACCAATGCCCTTTCCCATCTGCATTTATGTGACCTCCCTTCAATATATCAAAGACTTCCTCTACGGTGGTGGCGGCTTCCATATTGATTTCCATTGAAAATCTCCAATCCTTTTAACATCCTAGTCTAACAAAAGAGATAGCAAATATCAAAACTTTTCCCAATAACTCAAAACCTTTTCGTCTTCTGTTGAGATCTACGAATCGAGGACTCTTGACTTGAAGGGTAGGAGACGGCATTAAAAGAGCCAATGAATTTCTTACAAAAAAAATAACATCGATATCAGTTAGCCCGTTCTAAGGTAACGCAGTGTTTATTGGCTTTAACCGCTTTGCTTATTTTTCCTTCGGCAGCAACATTCCAGTCTGTTGAAATGATAAATGACATGGATCAGCCCTTGGGGCAGGACATAACTTTCATCGGCCAGAAAACAAGGTGTCTCTAATAGCATTTTCAGAAATTGCTTAGAAATAGAATTACAGCTGTTATAGGAAAAGACCTTGAGTCTGTATATGTAGGAAATTAAATATCTCCCTTTTACGAGAGGAGTTTCCTCCCTCCTCAATGGAATGAGAAATTGAAAAGTATTAGTTAATCAAAAAGGAAAGGAGGGAGAAAAAACGGGAGATTAATAAAGTTGTCGAAAGAAGGCTTTCTTTTGGGAAGACGGAAATGCAAAGCTTAAGATAGATCATAGATAGTTCCCCTTTTTACTCATCTTCAGTCACTTATGGTTATGAGAAATCTTCTGAAGGTGCGATGTGCTATCGGAATATATTATGGTATATGCATACATTTATAATCAAACACACACCCACCTGCTCACTAATCTACATCCAACTCTAGGACCATGATCAATGAAAGGAGGCAAGGAGACAGGAAGCCTCTATATTCTGTAAAGGGGCTGGTTTCAAGAAAGGATTACATTCCTACCTAGCACCTTCACCCTACAACCTAGTCAATCTGGAGCTGGAGCTGTAATGAGAAAAGCGTCGGGAAATGAAGTTGATTGCAGAATAATGAAGATTCATCAAAATGAAATACAATCGACATTCGACAACACTTCCCTGTATAAAATATTGTGCAACCTATATAGCATTATCTGCTGCCTAGCTTTGTAGGTTTGTGATGTTGGCTACCTGTGCTGTTCTGTATTTCAGTGTGTGCGTTTATTCCATTTCGACCATGAAGTCCGAATTCGAGAACTTTCCCAAAATAAATCTAAATCATCTCATTTCCCCCCGAATGAAATCCTACCTAGATTATACATATTTCCTACTAAGGCTTAGTATAGCTTTGTTTTGCTAGCATGTCATATTTTATTTATGCATATTATATTACATATTGTATATTATATATATATCTGTATTAGGTCGATTCGGCAAAATTCACGTTGGCAAAAAGTGAGCTTTTGTTAGTTAGTATGGCAAATAATATTATTTGACAACGGAGATTTGTTACCAGTTACCCTATCATTTCGGCAAAACGGTTCTTTGCCAATGGGGCAATGGGGATCGAAACTAACCCTGAATCATACATATATAGAATACATTTCTCCTAATAACCTGGTATTAACAAATGTTTTATGTATTTAATTATTTAATTTCAATGAAACCCTTACATAAAGGTACAAAACTCGGAAACTCCTATTGATATATCCAAAGTACAGTTAAAGGATTTTAAATAGTCTCAAAAAGTTAATGAACGAGAAGGGAGAGTAATTATTGTTTCCCATTAGGTTTTATTGTGTTTGGAATACTTTGTGTCGTCCGACGTAATGTTGGTGTTGATGAAGTCGAGTCTGACAGACAATGGGGAATTTTAAACTGGCGTTAATTAACTACACATTAGAATCCGTTTCCCATCAACCTTGTACTACGTGAATCTGCGTCTGATTGAAATGGCATTAGTCAGCAACTCAGTATTCTGTCCACGAGAAAATGAGTTCATTCCTAGAATAGGAGGAGTGAATAATGCGGTGCATGACAATGTGAACTGGCAGGTGCAGGTGCCAGGAGGGAGGCCCAATATATTATGGGACGTGCAGGTTATAAACTTGTACACTATGACCCCAACGACACGGCAATCAACCGCAGCCTTTCGTGTTCGATTCTTGTAAAACGGAAGCTATGATATATAAGGATGTATCAACCGGTTTAAGGTTTGTGCGTCATTAACTTGAGGCTTCAAACTGCCTACTTTAAATTTAAATCGAGCTCATATTTCCACCTTCATTGTCACATTATTTTGTATTTCATATTTTTCCATCAACTTTACTGTTTGGTACTGAAATAAACTGTTTCAGTTTCAATATCTTGAACTCGTTAACACGTCGCACCATTCAGAATATTCAATTTTTTCGTTTGATTTTGCTTTCAATATGGTCCTATGCTTACAAACAAACACATTTTAACTAGCAGTTTCAGGATAAAATCTCAAATTGGTATGGAAAGTGTAAACACCCATTCTTGAATACACACATACAGTAATCAGTAAGTATCATCCACTTCTACGAAATATTGTATGCGGTAGTGCAAGTAAGTAGAGGTTTACGTTTTTCAACTTTTCATATTAAATTTTAAAATTTGACAGCATTACAGATATTTTCGATCAGAAGGAACGATCTCTTCTGAAGGTTCTTGAAATCTTTATGCTCATAGGTAAGTGGGCTATTTATGAGTAGTAGGTGCGCGAACCTGATCGTCAGCACCCGCGATCCATACAATTCAGGGTGATACTTCAAATGTATCCTTGAATTACCTAATTTTTCTGTCCCATTCTGTCTAAATGTAGAGGAAACTTCCTTGCCGTCCCTAAGTAAGTCTATCAGATCTAACTAGCCTATTATCGTCTGTCTACCGTCTCCCTCAATCTTCTCTACAAACTTCTACAGATTCATAATCCGTACCCTGATATACTTTTAAAATGTCTCTTCTCGGTATCAAAACTGGGAGGCTTGAGCATGAATACAAACGGCACTTATCCTAGTCATGCCAGAGCTTCCAAACTTTCCATTTCCTCCGGGCCATATTATTAGCTGGAAGGTTTCATGTATTACAGAGCTTTCAAATAACAAAAATCTCTTTTTAATGACAGGAAATATCTAAAAGGACCTCCCGGCTTCTGCAAAGCAAAAATACTTCAACCTCAGATATATTTAATGCCGTTTTACAAGTATAACATCAAACATCCACGAAAGTATGGCTCCTTGTCTCGTCTGCTATTCGTATCTCGTACAAGAACTTAGCTTCTTCTATTCATCGTATTAAGAAGCATTTTCCTTATTAAATTTTCCAAACCATACTGTCTCGATATTATGCCTTTTATGATGGTCTATTTCATAAGGAAAACAGGATCAATGCTTTTGACCGGTGCGCATTCATTTAGTATTCAGCTTTGGTGCTGGGCCGCACAGTTGGATTGTTGGTGGGGTACAACCAAAATGTACACTTAAAGATCTGTTTTCCTTACACTGCATACATACATCCCATTACCTATGTAAGGTAGACATCTGCACCGAATGCGAATGGTATGAAAGGGATTTCTGAGTAAATCCTAGAGGTGCAAAGGGAAGCTATATTCTGCAATGTCAACGAATGTCACACATTCAACGTTTAACGTTACATCTGAATGAAGTCAGTGAAAGAAAAATACGCTTTGTAAGAATTCATGAGGATTCATCTAAGCTTAAGGTGACGTGGAGATACGAACAAGAAAAACATTCGCTGCAGCTCCTGAATTAAACAAGGAGCCTGGAAGTCCCGAGTTTGAAATTGAAAGTACGGAAAGAGGAAAAATTAGAATTGAGAACCAAAAATGTTTCCGAAAAGCAACAACTTTGTGTCAAAGAAAACTCTTCCCAGCCAAAAGGTTTTTTTCCAGTATTAACTAGAGAAGTAAGTCTCAAAAAAGACGGACATCTAAATCCATGTACTTTCCCTGGGTTATTAGATAACAAAATCACTGGCAAGAATCCTCTTCCGTCGTATTCGACCAATCCCGTTTCTGATATTACTTCAACCAGTCTTCTTCTAGGGAATTTATCGCTAGCTTTATTGATTTTCCTTAAATCCCAGTCCTTATTCTCATATAAACAATAGCACATCTTCCACTGATAAATCTTATTAGATGTAAAGCTAATAGCATTAAAATATCATTCCACTCGCTCCGTCTGTAGTATTATGATGTAGTCAAATAGTTATACAAGGTTTCATAAGAAGCAATGAAAAAAACCTTTTGAAAATCAAGTCCATTGAAAAGTTTCCTCTAATTTTGGAACCAACATGTTGTTAGCATTTCTCGTTTAGTTTGTTTCCGGAATCTCTGCCCCCATTATTCATTTATAAGAAGCATATAATATTCACAATGAGAGTAATTTTCATTCACTATCCTAGCCGAGAGGCGACGACCTCAGGAAATAAGTATCCTACTACGTACTGTGGTGGCTAGGCTCACTTTCTTCTTTTATTGCATGGCCTAATTCAAATTGCTTGCCACCCACAGCTGAAGTCTCCTTCCTTCAATTATATTCCCAGTCGCCTGGAGTATCACGAATCCAGTACGGGCTGGGTCATAGTAGATATTGATCTAGTTAGAAAGTTTGTTTGAATTAATCCCCTTTTCTTAAATATTATCGCCGTGAGTCGTCGGTCGCTTTTGGATCGCACACACACCATTTATTTGCCGATGTCACCCTATCAAATCTTGTCATCCCTCTCAAATATTAACCTTCAAATATCCCAATGCCTAGGATTCGGGCAATTCATCAACACTCGTTGACGTCTCCAAGTATTCGACGAATGTAGAAATCCGTCAATTTATTAATTATTAGCTCGCCTATGTAAATGCTTCTTCGCTTTTTATAAAGAGCTCATCTGGACCTGAACAAAGGGGCTCAGGTTAGCTCATTTTCGATTCGATAGACTCTTTTAGCATCTAATATTTCTCCGTTGGGGCGAGCTCTTTTTTACGTTTGTAAAGTTTTATTAACACACCTAAGTTCGCATGAGTGGGACACGTTGCTGTCCTAAAATGTTGTCCCACTTAAGCGAACTCCCACTCAAGCGAACAAGCAATTTTAGAGAGCAGTTTTTTAGTTGAAAGTTTTTTACTATGTACACTCAGAATTTATTCAATAG
>JAQFZA010000485.1:0-19128 GCA_034695115.1 Desoria olivacea | reverse complement strand
GACAGACGGACGGACAGACAGACAGACAGGACGAGATCATAAGCTCGCTATCCTATTTATATAGGCGAGCTAATAATGTACGGAGTGGTCGAGAAACATCCGAACACGGGGACAATGTACAATGTAACCTAGGAAACACCGTATCCTACATACACCCGTAACGTATCCGTGTTCGGATGTTTCTCGACCACTCTGTAGTATTGGTAATAGGTAATACAGTAGATATAATCCGAGGAAACTATATTATACTTGTTTAAGCTAGTTACTAGTTAGTTAGTTAATTAATTAAGGTTTATCCAGGTAGGTAAGGTCAAAGGTTGTGAATGATTGATGATGAAAGGAGAGAAAAGTACCTTTGTATGAATCATCCTCAGTCTCAGCAGGAGGAGGGCCTTCAGCAGAAGCACCAGCGGCGGCGGCCATGATGGATGATTAATTCCTACTGAACTTCGAATGTTGAATGGAAATTAAGGACTGTGACCTTGACCTTTGACCTCTGATAAGAAATAAGAAGTTTTGGGTACAAAGTAAACGGAGCCGAGCTCAGGAAGGAAGGAAAGAAAGTAAGCAGGCACCGACCCACGTGGACTTGAGTGAGAATGTAGGGAGGTTTGGTTCGTGGTGGAGGTGGACTGACTTCTTTTATGATTCAGAATTTCAGAATCTGATAAATATTGATGAATCTGCCAAACCTGAATTCAAAAGTCTGCCTGCAGAACGGTAAGACTTAATTAATTAATTATGCAATTGGAGGGAAAAGGATGAGAGAATGTGTGATGTGGAATGTGGAATGAAAGAATTCAGAAGGAGGAAGGAATTCAAGGAATGTGTCGGTCGGTGGTGGTGGTGTTGTAGTCCGGTCGGTGGTGGTGGTGGCAATTCCAATCTCCTACTTTACCTTCGAAATTATTCGTCTCAATGTTCCCCTGTATTTAATAAAATACAAATAAATATTTAAATATTTAATATTTAATATTTATCCCAACGTATTGAAAATAGGCATGAGTTCTTATGAGTTTCGTCCGTCTGATCTGAGTTCCCGATTCAAGGTTGAAATTTCAATTACACGCTTAAAGAGTCGGTTGTATTTAATTAAGTCAACGTAATTAGGAACGATACTTCCAAGTAGGGGCAGAATGAAGCAAAAGTCTATTTCCTTTGTAAATGAAGAGATTTGGAAACTCAATCATAATTTGTCCACATTTTAAATGTTAACTAGGTCAGTTGCATTCTAGATTGTTGGCATATTCTGATTGAACCTTAGAGTATATAATAACACTAGAGGAGACAATCCTTACCAAATCGACAAAAAATCTTGTGATTATCGACTTTTTTAGCCGGGGTGCTGAGCAGCCTTGACAACAAAATTGCATGGAAAATTTCGAAATTCGAATTTTATAAAATTCGCAACTTTTTGCTTATTGAAATCCTCGCTTGCCATTTATGCAAAATCTGGTTGTCATAGGCAATTTTTTGAATTTGCAACGACGGTTTTCGCAAAAAAATGGCAAGCGAGAATTTCAACAAGCAAAAAGTTGCAAATTTTATAAAACTGCAAAACGAAGTTACGAATTTCGAAATGTTCCATGTAACTTAGTAGTCAAGGCTGCTCAGCACCCCGGCTAACAAAGTCGATAATCACAAGATTTTTGGACTTTGTCTCCTCTAGTGTTATTATATGCTCTAAGGATTGAACGTTAAATTTCGGTCAAAGTGGTGTATCATATATCCAAATTGATGATTTTTACCTAGTTTTCGGGATTTATTTCGAAATCTAGTCTTTTTTACCCAATGTTTAATGCATATTCGGATTCAGCATTAAATTTCGGTCAAAACGGTGTATCATATTTCAAAATTGATGCTGGTCGACTTTTTTCTGATATTAGTAGTGTATTCTAAATACTAATGACTGCAGCTTCTTAGATACTGATCCGATCACATGGGTTAATATACGATTATATATTGCCATTTTAATAGTAAGAAAATGTACTATAACGTTTTCGTTGAAAGTTCGTATTTGTAGAGAGCGCCAATGTTTTTTGTGACAGAATTCACATATAACGGGGATTTTAGTCAGGAATTCGGGAAATTAATAAATGATTGATGCTGGTCGACTTTTTTCTGATAATTCTAAATACTAATGACTGCAGCTTCTTAGATACTGATCCGATCACATGGGTTAATATACGATTATATATTGCCATTTTAATAGTAAGAAAATGTACTATAACGTTTTCGTTGAAAGTTCGTATTTGCAGAGAGCGCCAATGTTTTTTGTGACAGAATTGGCATATAAAGGGGATTTTAGTCAGGAATTCGGGAAATTAACAAATGATCCTTCTGCAGGAAAAAAGGGAAATTTCATTAAGTTAACGTAGTTCACAAACCTAACTTTGCGTTTAAAATGTAAAAATGCGAGCTATTTCCAAAAAACATTCGGTTTTTACCCTGTTTTCCAGACTTATCTCCAAATCCGGTAAATTGATTTAAAAACACTCAATACAATTTGGTAAACTATTCACACTGATCCACCTGTACATTATCTTAGGTCAACTGGATTCAATGATCGGAAAACTCTGCCGATCAGGGTTGTTAGCTGACATTTCAAGTAAAAAATGAAAGATGAAAAATACGTGAAATTTCATGAAAAATGAAAAATAAAGATCCTTTAAAAAGGAAAAATGAAAGATGAAACCTTGAAATTTCAAGATAATTTTTCATTGTAAAATGAAAAATGAAAGATGAAAAGTAAGTGAAATTTCATGAAAAATGAAAAATAAAGACGCTTTAAAAAAGAAAAATGAAAAATATTCGTTGAAATTTAATGGTTTCCAACTTGGAACCACTTTGAAACTTGGGAATTCCAAGTTTCAAAGTGCATGCAGTGTGAACTGTGTATGCAAATATGCATTTATTTGCGTATGTAAACTCAACACATACTACGACCAATTTTTCACTTTTCATCTTTCACAAGGGCCTTGAAAAAATAAAACGTTTATTTTTCAGATCTTTCTAATGTTTCAAATCTTTCATTTTTCATGAAAAATGAAAGTTTTTTTGAAAAATTAACATACTCTAACTTAATTTAATCTTGATTAAGCTAAAATGTATTGTCCCCTCTGCGAGGTGAATACATATGTACTGAATAGCTGCGTGGCAAAAAAGGCACCACACCACAGCACAACGACTTCAGTAAAGATGACCTTCAACTTGGGCGTTACAGACCGTCATTATTAATAGTTCTCCCATGCTTTTGATCTTCTCGGAGAAAAGTTGGAGTTGTAGTTTGACAGAAAGGATGTTTTTAGATCAAACGGCCACCTCAAACCTCATCTTCTCTTCACATCTACAAGCCGAAGGACTCGACAAAGACACTTGAGTTCAAGTTCTTCGTGTAGGTAATTAGATACAGGATTAGCTTTGAAACTTTAAAACTTCCTGAGGTTTAGCTCAGATCTTGTTCAGAAATCCACCGCCGGAATAATATGCAATAAAGAGATGATTAAGGAGTTGTTCCATACGCACCCCTATTTACTAGTATGTACCTCCTTCCCTTTCCACAACTTTACAGAAGTCAACAAGTGGGAAGGAATATAAAGTCGTAATGGACTGGTAGATTGGGTCATTCTGGACATTTTCGTTCAAGCTCTGAAGGGTTTCTAAATGTGGCTTGACCGAGTCGGGTTCATTTCATAGGCTCAATGGAACTTTCCTAGCTTTGACAGCATGGATTGCAATATGGTCACACACGATATGGAGTTTAATTGATGTACTAAGCGAGTATAAATGATGAAGGACACCCTACAGCTCTTATATATTCTATCCACTCCGTTCTAATAGGATACATGATGATTTTTAAGATGAATAATATCCAGTGTTGAGGACTTCCTTTCTCATCCTCTGAAAAGGCAGAGGAAGGGATTTGTTCATATAGCTTTGTGGAGAAAGGTATCCGTCGGTGAAAGGCAATGTTGGCTGGGATCCATTTCTGCTTCCCACACAACCCCCTCCGCCAATTACTTGAGTCAACAGAAGCTTGCTTTTGTCTGAAACCAATCCGTCCATTCCAACAAGCCGGTCCTCTCATTTCCTAAGCAGCTTCCTCTGTAAGTCTCAGGGTGACATGATGATGAGGCTTTGATTTTAGTCATGGTGTGGGGACTAATAAAGTACGGTTCACCTTTTAAAATCCTCCAGCCTTAATTGGAAGTTTATGGAAGAAAAGTGGATGTTTGAGAAGTTGTTCCAACCTCCGACACACACCGTCCAACGCTTCGTTTCGTAATGAATTATTCTCCACTACAGTTCCAAAGCCAAATTTAATAACCTCCTTCTTTGTTTTGCATTGGACTTGAAGCCTTGATTTAGTAATGAAGTTTAAGTTCAGGACGTTCAAATGACTGGAAATATGAAAGAAATAGAGGAAATGATAGAACTGGTCACACCGTATGAACTCCTCTCATTAGATCTACATACTTTATTAGCTTCCACCCCTACCCTCCAACTCAATATCCCAAGGCTTCATTTCGAAATCTCGATGTCCGCGTGTGTACTAAATACATATCGATCAGCTCTATCCAATATTCATGAACTTTCTCAGCTATCATAGACCCCTTTAAGAATCCAAGTGATCTTATCACCATTCAAAGTCAGAAATTTGACAACTTGAACTTCCAAGTCTTTGGTACTGCTTATCCCTTATATGTACTGGCTATTCGTCTCAGGGTTAAAGGGTAAAGGTCATCGTTAGAAAGGGTTGACCAGGAAAAATGACATGATTTTTTACTGCGTGGCTTCATAAGATACCATAGGACCTTCAAGACTCTCTGAGGGTTAGATCGCGATCTCGCATCCTTTTCTTCATTTAGCGAAGATCACTAATAAGAGGTTTTGGGGCCACTGGAATACTGTAGGTGGATATTTGTGGGTGACTCTCGTACTGTAGCTTTGAGTAGGATTGTTAGCAGGAAGCTCTTTTCAGGATATGACATTTCTGAAAAAAAGACTTTTGTGAATTGGGAGTTCTGTTGCCTTAGAATTAGTTGGACTTGGAGAGGATCGGCCTGGAGTTATTTTGGTGTCTCGGTGGTGCATTGAAGGCTGAAGGGTCGAAGGGTGAATTAATTATTTAGGCCCTTTTGAGTGTCTCCTTCTCAACTTCTTCATTCCCGTTTAAGTAACCAAATTTTTAAATTGGGAGATCAAAAGAGTCGGGCGACCGGAGGGACTTGCCTCTCTTACTCTTGTCAACCTCTCATCCCTCCGAGTAGCCTCCTTCCATTTACACTTCACTGCCGAAGTTAGGGCAGAATATGACACTTTCCACTGCATATGACCTCATAATGTGACATCATCGTTATTGATTCATCAGTGAGAACATATGCGCCGTTATGAAGCATGGGTCAGAAAACGTAATTAAACATTCCAGAAGTTCCTACTTGCCTCTCCTCTGTGAAATCATAACCACCAAGCCGAGTAGAATTAAATCCTAAATCAATTCAGCCTGCATTCACCTACTTGACAAGGGAGTCATGTCATCACAACTTCAATGTTTTTGGGTCTGGGGACTCAGAAAAGATGACATTGGAAGACATAGAATAACTAGGAGTCAATTTAAGTAACATTTTAGAACCTATTTTAAATTCCTGTCACACATTTAAAAAAAATTGCAGTTTTTAGTGATTTCTATTTCAACTTTGTTGCACCCCAAATAAAAACCAGGAACATGCTTGATCAGATTGATCAGGATAGTAACTGGATTTATAAAGTTTTGAGGAAATCCTGGCCTTTCATTGAACAGTCGGCAAGGGAGATTATGCCTTATTATAACGTGTCTAATAGTAAGGGGTGATAATGAAATTCCGTGAATGACATTCGGTTTGACCAGTTGTGACCCAATCACTGCTGCTTGCCTAAAAGTAAATCACTCTTCCATAATAATATCTGCTGTTAACGGAGACCATAAGTCCATAACCTGAGAAAAGTTGGCCAACTGGCCTGGAAATTGCCCTAACCTAACATTCTGAAGCTCAGAAAGCCATGCAGGTTGGGATGCATGATTCATCCATTCCAAAAGGGCCATAGTGAAAAGATGTAGAACGATGATGTCGACGACGTAGCGAATCTGAATGACGTCCATGAAAGTGGCAGAAAGTAGTCGGAGGATCCAGGCTCTTTTAAATCAAGCCTAATAATAATATGTTGTGGTAGAACATGAAGGAGTGGAGTTACCCGGTTTTCGGAGCTTTGGGGCAGTTGGGTGGGGTATAAAAGACAGGTTGGTGGTGGAGGACGAGGGCAGTTGATTGTCGGAGTCACCTCACTCGAAGACCAATCTCCCTCCACATCTACTCATCCCTCACAGAAACAAGACAAGGCAAGACCGAAGGTCTCCAGGCCAAGAGTAATTACAAAATTACAAGTCCGTAATCAAATCAGCAACTTTTTTTATCCACTCGCCTCAACTTCCAAAGTCCAGCAGACGGCCAGAACCAGAAGGAGGTAATTGGATAAGTGCGGTGGCAGAGATTCAGAGATTAGACCCAACAACCTCAACTACGTCGTCCCTCCAGGAACGTATAAGTTTAAAGACAAACGAATTCTTTTTGAAGGAGTCCAAGTAGAAGTCAAGTCTCCAAGTGATAATAGCTAGAAAAATAAGTCTCAGGAACACCCACCATCCGTAAATCCACCAAGTCAGGGAGAGTCGGGACTATGAAAACCTGTTGATTTCTAACCAAATAATCCTCTGTCCTTACAACTCCAGTTTGGAATACACAGCCACCATCACTAAAATTAAACTCCTCCCGAAGTAGAAGGGATCTTAAGGACTGAACGGGAATCCTTGACGAAGAATTCATTCGAACGGTAAGCATTTTTAACTGTAATTTTGAAACACTCTAATTGTCCTAATGACTCAGAGCATTTAAAAAAGCTGGTACTATGGGAAGTTAACCATTTTAATAAACCTTAGTATGTACCTGTTGTCCGTAACAAGTCCAATCCGCATGTAATGTACTTGCAGCAGCTAAGGTCTTGAATTCCATCCGTAAAAATATTTACAATAATAAGAATGATGCATAAATGGGAATTTGAGACCAGAAATTGTGATTCGTCCTCATAGGCTATTGTCATTAGACAGCTGAAGGGGACTTTAATTCTCTGGAGAGTCAGTGTCAAAGGTTATCCACCCTGGATTTGGTTTATGTACGTGTCAGTGTCAAAGGTTATTAAGCTAACAGGGTGGATATTATTGGTTTATATACGTTTTGTGGACCGGGTATGTTTCTTTTATTACAATGCCCCCATCCTTCCTAGTTAACTAGATTACTGTCACATTGAGGGGTCATATTGTTTTAGTAGAAGAGACTGTAGACATCCTTTAAGGACGGAAAATAAGATTTTACATTACCTTTCCATTCAAAACTTAATTCATGGATGTCAATTATTGCGAATAATGTTAATGGAAGGATTATATCCTCCTCTTCCTAACTTATTTAATTTTTGAGACAAGATCCGATCTCATGTGTTTAAAAATAGGAGAAACATACCACCTCGGGATGTTCTCAACATTTTGAGTTTTTATGTCAAATGTCAGGTATCGAATGTTTCCATTTCTAGCTTTCCGATAAAGCATTGCAGACTGCCCCAGGAGCCGAATTAAACTACCCAATTTGATAGAATCCTCTGAAAACATAAACAATTATGCAAAATATAGCCATTCGTCCTAAGAAACTATCTTTCCCAAAATGATGAGATGGAGAATGTAAACTTTTGATATTCAAAAGTCCTGAGGAGTTTAAATATTTAAAAATATTTAAGAGAGGAGTTTAAGTGCTTCCTTCCTGAGGGTCTGTCCCCCTTCGAATTCCAACTAAGTCATCGATGTTGTCAAATAATCCGAATCCTTAGACACCGGATCGTGTTTTTTTAAGCAATTTCTGCTCTCTGAGTAATTTTCCGCTATCCATTACTTACCTTCGGGCTTAATAACTTTTACTTGGAATGTTAAGAGTCCTTGAACGTTAGTGCATCCCCTAATTCCTTAATTCAATCCCCCCTGGCAGGGGGACTTTCCTCTTTGACACGGAATCAACCAAACTCAGCCATTATAGCAGCTTCCACAATAATGGCTGAAGTGTCACAAGATAGCCAATGAATTGGCTGCCTTCGTCACTTGTGTTTTTGATTCCATCGTTGTAGCAGGGTAGGTTTTATATGCCATAATGATATTAAAGCTCACCAACAACAACTAACTTCCTATATTTCAACGTTTTTTTCAATTTTGATAACCGTAATCGAATTATCTTACGAAAAAGAAATGGAGAGGTTTGGTATTAAGCTCAACGACAGAAATGGCTTTAAGATAGAGACAAACTTATTTCGGAGGTGGAATTATTGCCCATACTATGTGCATACAAAGTAATTTAAAGCATATGTACATAGTACATACTCATAGCAGTAATTTTGCCAATTAAATCGTTCAGACGTAAGTAAATCTTAATTCTTCAGAAGAAACTAAAGCAAACTCCGTGTTGTCTATATAGCCACCAACGATAAGTATGAATTAAGTTAGGGGTCATCTAAAAATATGTGCACCAGGACAAGAAATCCCTCATTTTTGGGTTCGTATTGACAACATACAATTGACAGCCTACACATAGACGAATCTCATGTCTCAATCATGGGAAAAATTGGAATAGTACGTTCGGATTGATGTGTACTTTAGTCTGGTTGTCAAGAGTTATGGACGACCCCACTGAAATTGAGACATTCTGAGATTATGAGACCTTATTACGTTTTTTTGTTCCTGAAAAGTGTAAGTAGATTTGGCCATTTGTTTCCGTAAACAAAACAGAAGATGGATAATTATGTCCTAACTGTCCTATAAGCTGGAAAGACCATCGTCCCTTAGGGGAGTCTCACCTCTTAGGCCAAAATTAATGGATTCTTCTTGTGGCCCCTACACTTCTTCAGATACTTTTCTCCATTAAAAACGCTTCCTTAAGCCACTTAATTCTTTTATGAACTTTATAATTACGTACGGAAACGCAAATAAATTTCCATTAACTGGCAATGAAAATATTCCGTATTTCCTTAGCAAATCCTTGAAACTTTTAAGGGACAGAAGAACGAGGAGTTCCTTACAGTCAATGTATTTCAATTCCCCTACTGCACTCGAGTGTTCAGTTTGTCTTTTAAATATTCTGGAATTCTAGACCAAATTACCTCAAGTCCTTTAACAAGTCGCTTATGATACGTCATTGCAGTTTTTAACACTCAACAACAGTATTTGAAAGTCGTAGGACGACGAAGGAGTACCTCAATCAAAGACGATTCAGAACTAGACGAATTAAATTTTCAAAGTTAAGGTTTTTTGGAAAAAATCCGTTTAGCTCGATCAGTATCGAATACTTGAAAACACTTATCGATGTACAGTCATCGATAAGTCCTCGAAATGGAAATTTCAATGCAACGGCAATCCAAAGGACCTTTATGAGAGTCTTAATAAGGTAGCAGTCCTGACATTCATGTTGTCCGCTTCAGGCAACAGGGTTAATGTTTTGCTAATATTTCTTTCAGCTGGAATGTTTTTCCAACCGAGTTAATTTAGAATCAGTTAAATAAGAAACGGCTTGTAGTATTGTATTTGTACCGAATCTGTTTTATTCCAAGTTGTCTTCCAACAAGCAGTGTTGGCTGCCCTGCCTACTAAGGTTGAGATTGTGTTCATGTCAGATTCCTGAGTGGAATAGCCGTAGGTTTCGTAAATGTTTTTACAACCCTTTCTGAGCTGAAAAAAGGCCGGAGGATAATTTGTCTCTGTATATTATGTATAAAAAGTTGGAAATGTAGAGCCACCCTTGTCAGTCTGTGTTTAATACTTAAAACTTCCATGCCCACCAGAATCCTAGATAGCATTACATTATAGAACTAGAACTAACATAAGGTTCAGATAGGAACAGGGAGGACCAGGAGGGAGAGAAGCAGAGGATACCCGGGTAGTCCACATCATCTCCTTTGAATCAACAGTTGCAGAGGGGGAAATTCTTCCCGTAGAAATCTTAAAAAACTTTGGAATACGACTTTCGATCTAAAAAGATTAAAAAGGTGAGAAGTTGAGAATCTGCAATAAAAATTCCTTTACGATTTCTCAAGATTGGCAATGAAAAATGTCGGATGTCGTTATGGAAGAAGACTTTGTTAGCTAAGAACGGGGACTGTCCAGAAACTCTTGATTGTCTATCTGCATCTCGTCCTCGTTCTAGATTGGCCAACGTTTTTGGACGAGGTGGAAGCTTGCCGTCCTTTATGAACATCCCATACAACCGACTGACTTGTTGAGAGCTATATAAGAAATCATCAGCAACTGAGTTCTACTGAGTTTGAGATGGAAATTCACTTCCCACCAACGTCTCCTGTCGAATCTCCTGTCCTCCCCAACCACTATGAGCAACCTACACTTCGAAACTAAGAAGGATGTCCCCCTCTCCCTTATCAAACTAAACCTGCGTTTCCCTGAGCCAGGAATACAGAAGGATTGACGGATGAATGTCATCAAGCTCTGATCAACTTCTCCCACGTTGAATTAAACGGAAATATAAATCAAAGCGTAGGCTGCGATGGTTATGGTCATAGGACAACTTTTCTGATCAATATCTCAATTTACCTCTTCCCTGGCAGTTTAATCCCGTAAAACGATAGATTCCGTCAATACTTTTGCATAGGTTGACAATCGGCAGAAAGTGGATTGGGAAGTCGGGATGAGGATTCCACCCATGCAGAGGTAGAATATTCATCCATTCCAGAAATAGGGCAGTATGTGATGTCTATGAGTACAGAAGACATACTTGTCATCTACTACGGTACCGAACATTGGTTGCCCCAACCCCTCGAGGTGAGGCACCCCCCCCCCCTGGCTGACCTTATAAAGCGCGCAGGCTTTGGTTCAGCTGAGTCTTGAATTGGTAGTGTAAAGTTAAATGGTATACAGTGTCAAAGACCATACAAGGTTAAAAAAAAGTTAGACAAGATGAGGAGGGTCGTTAATGGAGGTGAAAGACTGGAAGGTGATTTAGCTGCAATTTACACAAGAGGCTGGAGGAGATAATGTGAGGGACGTTGGGGTTGATGAGGTTTAGGAAAAAGTAAAGGATTGGAGTGCCTGAGGTTGATGAAGGACTGATGGTGATGGACTGGGTTATGGAGGCGGTTTTGCTAGGCGGTGGTGGTGGTGGGGCTGGATGGATTGTCCTCTTTTATTCAGATCGGTTTGAAGAGGACTGAGATCCTGTCTCCTGGGACTAAAAAATAATGGACTTTAAGATGGACTCCCACAAGTCATTTACATTTGACTCAAATCCCATCTTCAATTACACTTCCTTCCTGTTCTATCTAAGAGACCTTGGGCCCTGCTCCCTCCGTTCGTCCTCGGCCATAAGAGAAAATAAAGGAATGGCAGGGGCTGGTGGAGGGGCTTTATACATTTATTTTAGTATTCATTCCAAACTTAGCTGCTGAAAAAGCTGATGAGATGTGGAGCAGTCCGAGGCTCGGAATGAATGAATCATGCAAATCCTATTTATTAGCTACAGTTCCACGTCCCTTTGCCACGGGTGGAGAATGGGCTGTTCAGAAGGCACGTGAAATATGTCCAATCCAGACTTTCTGATACTTAAGCGGGTTTAAATAATGTGTATAATTGGACTTATTTCCTGGCACTCTTATGGTAGCTAAATGTAGTGGTAATGTAATTGTAATGCTTTTGATGGCTTGTTCAAAGACTTGACCCTCTTGGGTCATTTTGTGCATCTTCCGAGACGCCTTAATTTAAGCCATAAGACACACATATTTGTTAAGCAAGGTCCCTCATCCAAGTCATAGAGGACTACTGAATTGACCACCACCGGTTAGATCCTCAAGACAACAGGTCTCGGCGTTTTTGCTTGAAACGGATATGTTTCATTCAAGTTTTTAATGAAAAGTGACAAGTATGGCCGTAGTATGCGGATACATCTTGACAACATCCCCTCTGGAATTGCGGAGCCGAATAATATTATTAGCTGGAGGAGGAGGAGGGAGCTGATAGGAGAATAATGGATGGAGAATAGTCGGGCAGTTGAGGAAGGAAATCTTAATTGGAATTATGAACAGAGGTTAGTTTAATTAGGGAAGTTACCATGGGCTGGGGATCTGATGACTTGGAAGGTGTAGGTGTCCGGATCTTCCTTCGTGTCTCATCCTTCCCCTTTCCGAGACGGAAGCTAAAATTCCCAAGCAATTTATGCTTCCAAGTAATACCTCCGGAACTTATGACAAAATGCTTATCACATATATCTACAGTAGTATATAGGCTTATTGGAAACTAGTAATGGATGGAAGTGGGGCAGGTGAGACGAGGTCAAATATCGGCAATTTCAATAATGGCTAAAAATGAATTTCAGAGAAAGTACCTCATCTTTTTACGGAAAAGATGAAATGGAAAAAGTTTAAATCTTTCAACTTTTGGTTGAAAAAAAAGTTTAGGAACTATTTCTGTCAGAGTTTGTTTCGAGTCTCGTCTCTGTTGGCTGGTCTATGTACATTTGGGGACTAGCTAGTTAGAAATATCTAACCTACTAGGGACTAGCCATAACCACTTCTACCAATCCTCTCTTTCCAGCTTCATTCATAAATGCTTCTTTGACGGTAGGCCTCACATTTGACACGGAATCTCCCTCTTCATTTTAACGCCTTCTGTTAGGAAAGATGCTTAGATCTATTAAACTAAGGCATTACAAAATCAAAACGTCACACCCAACCCAAAGGTGAAAAGCCCGACCGAAATAGCTAAAAACACGGGAAAAAATCATTGTTATCCCAATTTTTGGCGTGGGTACATTTCGTCATAGAAACATATGTAAACGCATACAAAATGTAGGCCGGAGAAATCAAGTGAATACGTTTACATACGTTTCTATAGCGAAATGTACCCACGCCAAAAATTGGGATAACAACGATTTTTTTCCTGATTTTGAACCCTTTTTACTTCTAGTTATTTATGTAGTTTAATACTCTAAGAATAGGCCATCAATACGAAATGATAAAGGGTCAAATCCTTCAGTTTTTTAGCAGCAATTACCCCACATAGTGGTGAGGTCATTACAAGGGGGATTAAAGGGGAAATGATGACCATCATCTACCAATGCAATTAATATATGGTGTGGTTTTGCGAACGTCCCTTGTAAATTCGCAGCATTTTTTGCAGCAGAAGTCGTACGTCAACGTTTCAGCTGGATAAAAAGGAATCTCTGACAAAGGAGCCAATTCATCCCAACTTTTCGATAAAATGAATCCCAACCGTCCAGCGAACCTTTGAGACTGAATAATCCAAGGAATTAATTATTCCTACAATACCGTCTAATTGTCTAGGGGCCTCTGGGAAGTTCGGCTACCGTCCCCGTCTTCTTCGTGGAATATGATTAGTAGAGAATTAGAATACCTTTCTGACCAAATAATTAAATCTTCCCGTCTTCGCTTCTTCAGAAGGCAAGCAGACCTAAAGCTTTCAAATCTCATTTCTCACCTTAAGTCTCATCAATCTTGAAGCTTAAGCCAAGCAAACCGGTGTACAGCGTTGCAGATGTTCTTTTATCTTTTCGTTGTGGTCTGACTCAGACCATTTACCCATAACTTCCAATAACTACGTGTTAGATCCCACAAAATAAATAAAAACCTTCGGCTTCAGAAGTTCAAGTATTCAACGTCTACCTCTCCGACTTCCAATTAGTGCAGAAGGACTTTAAATGGCCTTGGACAGTTCCTGAACCAAATGATGACGGGGCTAGAGTTGGAGGGCCAAATTAATCCATATACTAATCATATACTAGTCACTAATTCCTACGCTCTTTCGTGCAGAAGTTGTTCCGACTCCCGAGTCTCTGAAATCCTGAGACTGATTCAGAAACTTGCAACTTTGTTTAAAGTGATTGGAATTCTATTCATTCGAACACTTTCCAACGAGCAAAACCGTTCTATGGATTTAGCACATTCCTTCATTCAGACGTTTTATGGGATTGGGTTTAGATCTGACCCCCACCCGTCCCTAATGATCATTCAAACTTCCATCTGTCCTCCATCTCGTTATAACCTCAGACCACACTCCTCCAACTGACACCGACCTGGATAAGGCTACCAGTTCTTCGATATTCAATTTATTCGATGAAAGAGTCGTTTCTACTATCCATTTAAAGAAACTAATTACGACAAGCCAGTGTCAAAGGGTAGGTATAGATTACTGACCCTCGGCTGGATCTGAACTTAGGAAGTTATGTAACAAATAGCCAGTAAGTAGGGCATTAAAACAATCTAGCCGACTGGAATTCTATTGATTTCAAAATTGCCGAGGTACTCTTAACCGGAAATAGGAATATTCCGAAGTTGTTTGCATCTTTAAATCAAGCAAAGAATTTTTAGCCTTGGCTCAACTCGTCAAATCTACTCCGTCTTGATGAACCCATAAGTTTACACACGAAAGTTGGACCGTGACGGATATTTAAGTCATCCTACCTTCATTTGATTCATTATTATGCGGATAAATTCTGTGGCAGAATTATCTTCTTTCCTATCCTCGATAGAGAGTTAAGGAAAACGTTAATTGGATTCTTAGATTCAGTCATTTACAATCTGTGGAGATCGGGTAGTGGGAACGGGGGTTGATTATGAGCAGCAGATGGAATATTTGAATGAAGCCGAAAAGGTAAAGGGTTGTGGAGGACGTGATTTGGATGATTTGGAACTCCGTTTGTCGTACAGGAGGTCCAAGATGACCTTTGGGATGGACGTGATGGATGAACAGTTCAAGGCTGGGCTGATCTTTTGATGGCTCAGGTGCTCCGTCCTCTGTATTATCTGTAGTTTGTGTATTTTGTGTGGGTGTCGGAGGGTGAGGCAAGGATTCTTCAATCCACCAAATCCAGACATTCAGAGATCCCAAAGATAAGTATTGGCTTTAGAAATCAGAGCCGTTTGTATTTGCTCTTTCAATTTCGGCCAAGGGTTGGAGCCGCAGGAGGTGAGAAACTTTTACTCTTCTTCAAGACTGAAGGAAAGACTTCAGACTTCAGAGGCATCGATTCAAATGTTGTTGTTGTGGACCTGTTTACTAAAGCAATGGTAAACATGGATCCGGACTGGAAAAGCTGAGATCCTGTTTATTGGGCTATTCCTTTAAGCGGATAAGATTTTTTGACAACATAAACATAAGATAACATATTATATGCAGCATGAAAAACTTCTTTTACAAAACGCAACTTCTAGTCGAGGTTCAACGGTGACATTCTTGTCATTTTCCATCCAAACTCATCGGAAGTTAATTTTTGCATTGCATTAAATCTGCTGAAATTGTAAACTTATTTGCAAATTAAGTTTAAGTTTCAGGTCAGGTAAGTCAAGCTTTGGGAAATGCAAATGGGTTTTAAGGGGAGGACTTTTAAGGGAAGAAATGATTTTGACTTTAATTCAGGTCATTGATATTCATTGTTGAATTTCATATAGCGCTTAGCTATTGTGAAAACCGAATTCAGTTTAGGGCTTAGATATTGTGTTTACTCAATTTCAGAATGGATTTTAGTTATTGCGAAGGCAAGGTTTCGATGATTATTGAAAACATTCGTGCTTATGAGTTTCAAAAACAAAAACTACAAGTTCATGTACTCAAACAACGGCCAAACGGGTTCATGGTGTCAACGATAGCTCTAAAGGGGAATAATGTTTTCCATCCAAACCACTTCTATCATCCAGATGAGCAGTTTTTGTATGCATAATGCGATCGGTCTCTTTACAAGGTCTCACGACCTGTGGGCCTGCGACACCTGGGCAAACGACTTGTGGGCCCGGACACAACATTTCTTTACAACTTTACAACATTTCAATTTTCACACCTTCAAAATTTACGAATAACCCCCACGGGTTTTCAAAAAACTTTTTTAAGAACCCCTTGGGGTCTGATGATCACCAAATGACCGATCACAAGCCATTGCATAGGACATACTGTGTAAATCCATGCAGACTGTCAAAGTCATCAGTTGCATCCTGTAATAGCTATCAATGACACAGTTTTGCAAAACTGACGATGGTTTAGGTACCGAAAGCCCATTTCCAATTGTATTCAAATGGATTTCATCTCCCCGTTAATTATCGTTAAAGTTTCTTCCTTTTTTAATTGCAGAGTTTGGAGTGCCAGCGGGTGAATCTTAGGAAGTGAAGTAATACGAAGGATGGAAATGTCAACCACACTGACCCTGCCCTTAATAGTTCTGCTCCTCATTTGTAAAATGAGCTGGGCCGTGTCGGAGATCCCGATGGGGGATGAGCAGCATTCCTCCCATACATCACAAAATACACGTAAGTACTCCCTCTTCTTACTTACCCCCTAAGCCCTAGTAGGGTTCAGGCATCAAGGTCAGGTCCAGCTAATATAGGCCCTCCATTTCAGGGACATCTTAAATTCTCATCTACCTCCTGTACTAAACCAATTCAAATCCCGAATATAAAATCTGAATTTAATAGCACCCACACTTCTATGATGGAGTGAGTAACACGTTTTCAACCATAAGAGTTTACGAATTTCACCAATCCAATCCAATACTCTAAAGACCTGAAGCATCAAGACTATAAATAATAAAAAGCGATCACTTAAATATTTTTCTTCACATTCCACCAACAATGTATTCGGGGTCAAACCCATTTAAGGCTGTCCGTAATAACTTCAAAGTCCTCAAAAAGTCAAACCTGCCATTGACGTCAAGTCAAAGTGCATACAGGGCCCCACTCCTAAGAGCCCAAGTTGTCTAAATTTAAAAATAGATCATCAAAATTCTGGATGAAATGGCTACAAACTGAATTCTGCTTACGTAAATCTCTTGTAAATACAAGTAAAAAGGAGGCTAACAAAATGCAAGGATGAGATTAGCAAATTCAATCCACACGACGACAGGAAGTCAAACTCGGCTCCATCAACTTCGAACATCCCGTCTCATCTTCTAGCGCGAATTCATAACCACTTATCCACTTCAATTCAGCCACCATAGTTTAGCTCATAGATATGTGCTTGACATTTACAAGCTATTTATGGAGAAGTAACCAGTTGTATCTCAACAAGTAGTCATACTCAATCCAAACCGTTGAATTAATCTTCAGTCAGATGATGGTGGTGGCAGAACATCTTGTATTCCTTATCGCAACATGGCATTAATAATGTCCTAAAATAAGTCTCTAAATTGTATAATACAAACCCGACGCCTACACTACATGAAATGTTGTTTCTTCAATAGGGAGCGGAGCTACACCTCAGTTTTGTATAGCTAACCTCCTGTTATTTATTTAAATAAGCAGCCAAAGGAAGAAGGTCGATGAATAGGCTGCTTATTTCAACGGTTCCCTGTAATAATTCTTAATGATGTGTACATGGCTCATTGTACGTGATATCGTAAACGGTGGAATAAATTAGTCCGAAATGAAGTCCGAATTGTAAAGAAGGATATTTTATAGAAAGGTAGACCATGCGGACTATGAGTTTTCTTGGGGATTTTGGATGCCTTTTATCCAGTGGTTTTAAATGCCTGGTTTTAATGATTTAGTGCTGTAAAATGTTTTCAGCTAACTAAAATAGCTCATTCAAATTTTTACTTGTAAATTATGTACTGGTTGTTTGAAAGTGGTTTTCAGGGGTTTCAATTTGTCATTTAAGTTGGCACACATTCTAACTCAAAGCTGTTTTGTTTGCGAAACCCAACTCAAAGCTGTTTTGTTTGCGAAACCCAACCGATTCTGAATTACGGGAAGAGTGAGGAGTAGATTACTTAAATGACGAACCAACCACGGACGGTGGACACGTTATGGGATGTTTGTATTTGTTGTCGACTTGCATAATTGTAATCCCCCCTACAAATGTACATATCGTGTTTGTGGACCGGTGGTGGCTGATAAGTTCCAGCCGCCCACTCGTCCCGTCTCATATGAATTTACATTTTACATGTCAACTCTTGCTGGAGTCCAAAATAAATATTTAATAACTTGTTTATGTTCCAGTGATCGGGGATGACGAGAAGCGAGGCGTGGGGACGCAGGATTTAGTTCGAAGATTTCTAATGGCATTAAATAAAAACTATCCATACGATGTCCACGGCAGACTTGGCGGAATTCCCTTCAGACCGGCAAGACGAATCGGCTCAGAATTCCTCGGGAAAAGGTAACGCATCCTTACTAGAAGATACAGCCTTTTTTTATGTAATCCCAGCAACTTAAATGCATTCTGATTGCTGATGCTAAAACAATCTGTCTACTTGATTAAAAATTATCAAAGCTAGGATTCAAGGATATTTGGCAAAAACCCACTCGGCGAATCGATTTGACAAAAATAAAGAAAACACTAAATTATTTATTTGCTGTTTCGTTGTTTTGTTACATTTCTGTATACGTTTTGGTGCTCAGATGTTGATTATACCTAAAACGCTCACAAAAGTGTGTTTAAAATCTCCATAAACATTCGTTTTGCTGCTTTGTTTGGCAGATCCTGGTTAATATTGTATTCAGCCTTAGTGCTAAATATATGGCTATATGCAACGAGTCAAAGGAGTCAATGTCAACGCGCAGAGCAAAGCACCGTAGTCAAGGAGATTGATGAATACCGTAGTTTATAACCTAGCCAACCTCCTTTCTCATCTCCGTCACAAAAGGAGAGAGGAATTGTTTATTGGAAGTTTGATTTTGTTATTGCAAGTTGAAAGTATGTTGTGCCGTATGCCTTTCTTACGATGTCTTATAAGAGGAGAGTCGTTTTCCAGGTAAGTATGAATGTGACCCGTGGGGGTTTAGGACTCCGGGCACAACCTCATCAGATCTGGCCTTCTTCCTTACATTCCCAGATCCCTTTTGGTATGCTTCGGATTTGGATACAAAGTGAATTCCCTTTGATAAAATCCCCGACCTTCATATCCTCCCATAAAACGAAAAATACCCTGTCCATGTCTTCAAAGAGTTTCGGGATAAGGTAGCAAAATGAAACGTATAGATGTCGTGAGACAGAAGGATCCCTCGACAGAAGGAAACTCGGTTTCCTTCTGTGACACCTAATGCTATGACAGAGGG
>JAQFZA010000484.1:0-19166 GCA_034695115.1 Desoria olivacea | reverse complement strand
AGGGGACGGGGGGAAGCCCGTTAATTCTAATAAAAACCCTTCTTCCAACCCGTGTCGGGTTGAGTGGGCCGCTAGTATTAAATAAAAGCGATTCAGGTTTTTTTGCCAACTGGACTGACGCATTTTTTATTTTCGGGCTCATGTTTTTGCAAACAGAGATTTAACACTTTTTTTTGGTACGATTTGGCAAATTGGTAATTTTGAAATTTTTGCCAAACGGACTTTTGCCAAACGGAGTATTTACCGGTAAATACATATTATTATGTATTATCATGTGCTGGTATTACAAAAATAACCTTGCCTAAATTTCTTTATCTGATAAAGTAGGAGGGTCTACATAAAGAGATTACTCTGTAATAATAAATTGGACGAGGCATGATATGCCCTTCGGTTAGATTTCAGTCCCAAGTGGTAAGGGTAATTAGTCTGACATCTAATTAAGGTTAATGTTTGGGTAAACGTCAACGTTCCTATGGGAAAACTCATAAGTAAGTACCTACATATATTAAAACCCATATTATAGGCGTAATCTTTACATAAGATGGGCCACAAATATTTCCGAAGCGACGAGCCATATTTTAAAAGAGCAAGGGTTATAGCTTATATGCAAACATTAGCAGGTTAGTAATAACTCTTTCAACACGTATTCGATGCAGGAAATGAATGGCATTCGGATTTTAATGGCAAGATTTCGAAAGCAACAACCCTCGACTACGATATACATGTATCTGCAATACTGCTAACACGTTTTTAACAAAAGGTCGAGAATTGAAAAGGTAAAATCCAAAATCGCAACCCTCCTATAAGATATACGTGGTGAATAAGTTGGATTGCCTTCATTTAAATCGGATACAGACAAAATAAATTGGCAATGTGATTTGTTGCCAACAATGTCTTGCCTTCACTTCCGTAAAGAGAAAGGAAGAGACTTCGTGTTTTCCTGCTGTGTCGAACCTTTTGTAACTAACAACCTCTCATTTTTCAATACGTAGATATTCTACCTCATGTTGGCAGGCTTAGACAAACATAATATTTTGTTTTAACTCCTACACACTTCTGAGCTTGCCAGCCCAGCCAGCTTTACGAAACCTCGAACAATTCGTTGTCACTCCTGAATTGTTTCGTCTCCTATAAGGGTGGGCTTCACTATTTATTTCACCTGCAACCAACAGGAAATCGTGCTACCGTAAACGATGAACCTTGCTCTAAGTGTGTAATCGAAACCCACTAGGATTTATCAGAGAGATTTGTCCATGCTATGGGGTTGCGTAACGAAAAAAATTTTCTCAACGTACTGCGTATTACTGTCGGTTAAAAATAACATTGGGATTTGTTTGAAGATTATTACGTTTTGAAATAGGATAAATTCCACTTTCTGAAACGCTATGAACTAATCAATAACAGTTATTTATGTACAACCTTTTTTTAACTGATATTGATAATCCTGTACCTAAATGAAGCTTTAAAATAACTTAAGCTCCATGAATTCCATACAACCGTTGGAGCGCATGTTTCGGCGAGTAGAGTTCATAACTGCTTTCCCAGACTTTCTGGCAACTTCCTAAGTTTTTGGTCTCTAGACTCAACTTAATCGGAACAAGTTTTAAATTTGACTTATTTCATGTGATATTGGAATTTGAGAAATGTGAAAACTACCGACCTTAAAATTGTCTTGATCTTTCCAACACTGTTTCTTCATTTCAAAATACCTTCCACAAGCAATCCAATGATTCATTCGTAATTTCCGAATAAATAAATTCTGATAAAAATAAGCAATGAAATAATTGGATTGTAAAATAAAATTTTGAACCGCGTCCAGTGCCAACAAAAGATTTGTTCATCTCGTCATAAATATTGAGCACTTTGCTCGCTGTTTATTTAATTTAATTTTGCCAATATCCCAAGATCATGTTTAAAGTTTGAAACACTAAGAACTTTGAGTTTTTTAATTGTTGAGGTCAAATTATTGATTTTGAAACTGTTGAAATTGACTGAACTAATTTTTTGGTTGGCCCGTAGAGAAAAGTCTTTCCTATTATAATGTGGAGCTGTAAAATTCTGGTCAAAAACCTTAGAAGAACAGTTTACTCTTAAATATCGGAACATGTTTTTGTGTAGTGTGTTACCAATTGCCTTCGACATTTGATTATTTTTAATATTCTGCATGATCGTATGAAAGTTTTAATGTAAGTTATAATCTTAAATTAAGTTACTGTTAAAAAGATATGGTTGCAGTAATTACAAGTAATTTTGTTTATGAATTAAGAAATTCAATTATGAATGATTGATTTGATGAAGACTATGGAAATGGTTTATTTTTGCTTATTTTATCGTTGATTGGGATTACTTAGCTTTTTGCATTTTGATTTCTAATATTTAATCTTTGAGTTAAAACATTTTGGAAAGTAAAAACTCTTTAAATCGCAAGACCTTGATTTGTTCAATAAATAAATACTTTTATTAACAATATCAACAATAAATGTTGTAGTTATTATTATTATATAAGTAAATTTCAGACCCTTTGAAGGCATAAAACACTCCGGAATATATCTTACTCTTTAATTTTACTTATGACGCCCCTTAGTAAAAAGCAGTTGATGTAAATTCAAGTGTTATTAAATCCAGTAAAATAAAAATTACATCATACAATGTTTTTCGAGTTCAAGGTGATTGCATTAAAATAATATGTAATGTTTCGAGAACAGGTAGAGTAAATTCCTCATTGCCCACATGCATCAAAGACTGAGCGGAGACCAACGCTGGTAAGGACTTATGTTCCATCCTTTAACAGATACCCTCAAATGTGAACCGGTTGCCTGAAACCTGATTCTAAGAATACGTTATCCGAAATACATGTCCGAATGTAAATGTGACGAAGGATTCGCTGAATCATATGACGACGAACAAAGCTCACATTTTCTCAGCTTACATTGGATCTGCATTCCCATCAAACGATCAACCTAATCCAGGATTGTGTATGTGTGCATATGACGGAAAGGCAGAGGGCTTCTTCGTGCATGTGCACTTAAGAGAGTTGCAAATATTTTAACATGATCCATAGATCCTAATGTATCCTTAGAGATGGTGAAGAATATTGATGAATAACAGGAAAAAAGACGGACTTCGGTTTGTAGACAATAGGCGATTTGTTTTCGGAATCTCATCCATACGCTCAACATTTATATTCCCACCGGTCTTAATACACCTGTTTAACCAAAATTTCCATTCCATATCATTTATTTACGGATGGATAAAAGTACAGGTATGTAAAGCGGTAGAAACTTGTGAAACTAACTTGAACCACGGGGAGTAAGTCTATCTCGAGATTTCGAGTGGCGGAACTTCTCTTTTCACTGCCTGTTCCTTACGCAAGTGACCATAAATCGATGATATCGCAGTGTGAGTTGTAGTATAGACGGTGATTTGAAATGCAAACTTCACAGTGCATAATAAATATGGCAAACTACATATTTCCATTGAAAATGAAGTTTATGGGATATAGTAATAAATTTCGAGATAAGTCTGCTCATAAGTAAACATAGAAAAGAGAAAGAATTAAACATTCGCTTGAGAAGCGATTTATTAAGGCTTCAGAAAAATCATAAGACACTGTTCACCATAGTTTACAGATATTTTGTAGATTTTCCTGAAGTTGTTGGCTGTACTTAACGAGGAGACTCTCAGTTTCTTCTTGTGAAAGACTACAGTTTGGAAAAATGAATCTGAATAATCCACGTGCAGCTGAATATGTAATATGGAGCTATGGAGCTGGATGTAAAATGTAAACCGTTCTCTTAAATTTATTTCTCCAAGAAGTGTAGCCCGCAGTTTAGTAATCCGCATAAGGGAAGGGTAGGATGATTTCTTGGATGTATTCCGTATGCAAATTTGTATTTAAAGAAATGTCCTTTGATAAATTACACCTGAGTAGCTACCCACTATTGAGTTGCTATTCTGGATACTAACTCATCCTCCTACAAGGTACCTTCCTGCTTGAAGGTTGAAACCTATAGGTTTGTATGTTTAAGATTCCAGGAAAATTCAGCGTCTTTTGAAAGACTGTTCACATGGACCCTGGAATGGATAATGGAATCCGAATAAGGAGATGCAAATTGCGTTTAAAACAGTCCCTGAAGTAGCTTTTCAAATTGAGTGCAGTAGCTTTTGTACAAGTAGTTTCTTGTAGATTGGTGGGGGAAGGACGGACGTGAGAGTGCCGAGATTCTGGAACTCTCTGAAAAACTCTGTGATACCAAAGTCCATTCCGTTTTGGCTTCTTGGGCCCTTCTTCTTATTCTTCTAGTAAGACGCCAAAACGTGAATGGACCTTGGTGGCACATGAGAAGGTATTTTTGTCGAGATAGGTAAATATATTTTTGAAGAAGCTAGTGGATTATTATGTGCTCAGTAATGGAGAGGGAAGTACGTAGAATCCTTCGACTCCTTTTTTGTTCCAGTGGATCCATTTAGCGTTACGTGAGACGAATTCGCAAGGAAAGAAGCCCACATTCCCCTTTGAACCTTTTGAGTTCAGTTCTTCATTCTGGCATCGAGGAAAAGGGATGTGGTTCATTTATGATGTGGTCTCCCGAGATGACTGTATTGTCGATGTAATTTTTCGATTGTAAACAAATACCACTTGCGTTTCCAGAAACAAACTGAGTATAAACGAATTTAGAACCTATGACGGTTCTTTACCACACCCCATGTTAAAGGAAACGCTGGGACTTTCTCAGGGGAGTCAGACTGTTAAAATACTTCCCCTACTGCACACTCAATTCTTCTCTTCAATTTTGACTAACCTTGGAAAAATTGCTTCCAAGAAATAAACCCAAAATCCTTCCGTTGTTACACCCATATACTACATAAGTACTACCAGTTACCAGTGCATAGTAATCATACGTTTAGGAATGGACTGATCTGGCCTTAAAGTACAACTGAAAGGACCAATTTACTTTTGAGCTCCATAGAAAGTTCACTCGCTGAATTTGTCTATATATAGCATATCCATATAATTCCACGAGAGTTTGTGTACTGTGCACAAATATTACTTGTCTTTGGCTGAATTTCTACTTCGAATTCGAATGGTGAAGTTGGAAAGTTGGATGGAATTGAATCTAGAATACCTACACAGATTTCAAGAGTTCGGAGACTGCAGAGTGCACAGACATGCTTTCGAAATAAATACCTCTGCAATTCAGTTGACCAAACGATGAAAAGATGTTATCTAGAGACTAATGGCAGGCTCTCTCTGGAAAATAATTCCATGAACTTTTATTTATGACATATAAGTATGTCCCGAGGCCGGACAATAAATACGGCTCTTTTGATTTAGTTTTAATGGTATGAGTTCAAATAGCAGTAAAACTGCTAAATTCTATGGAGATGCATAAGTGCAGAAGTTGCTCCCAACATACATAATTAGCCTTTGAATTTGTATCTTGTGTATAATTGCTTCTATACACAGTAAGACTTGTGCTGGATTGTAAAGTATTCATTTTTAGTTCAAATTTATTGATTTCTGGTTGACAGATTGATTAAAAACTGAAGCAAGATATATCATGCATTCAAGTCTGAGGTTGGTAGTTAGCTTGTAATCTGGGACTGGAAATGCCGTTACGTTTTACCCACAGAATATTTGTTGCTGTCAAAGATATTCTGATCAATTGTCACACCACGGCCTAAATTTCGTAGTTTGAAGGATTTTCTCAAACAATCTTTTCATGAAATCCAATAACATTTCCTCTGATGTAGACCTTGTTGTTGCCAGGCTCGAACTTTGTGATCCAGTGAAGTGAACGAACGAAGCCCTTACCTTTGTGACCCGTTGTTCTTGCCCGTGAGTGTCGAGTCGTGTTTCGAGAATCGATAATTGAACTCGAATGGGCTTCTCATAGGGAAATATATTACCTCAAGATTTTGTCTTTCCGACAAATCATTGTAGACATTAGTCAATCCTCCTTTTGCTGCTTTGCGAACAAATTCCCCACTGACCATCGTTTTTTATGAATATTTGGACAATTGAATTTTAGTCTTTTGCTCCTGATAGGGTGCTCTAATACAACTCTGTGCAATCAAATAGGGCAAATAAAAATAAATAATATGTAGGATGGAAGAATTAATTAAACTTTATGGAATTTAGTTGTATTCGACAACCCCTTTGAACAGGGCTAGCTTTTTCATTTACAATAACTTTCTGTAAAGTATTTTATTGTAGTATGCACTTTTGAGTAGTCTGTCAAAGATCTAAATTGAGTGCTTCGCCGAATTCCGATGGACGGGAAGGAATGGAAGGCATTTATAAAATTGGCTGTCACTCCACTTTTGCCTTGATACTTTTTACACGTACAACGGGAGAAAACTCGATTCCATTAAAAAGGCGTATTGAAAGGAGGACAGTGGGACATAATGTAAAACGACAGGCGAGGTTTCTAAGTATTGGTGTACACAATCAACTCCAATGCTCTAGCCAGCCCTCATTAGCATCACAGCACAGACAGAATGTTTGAAGTAAACCTTTGACTTAAAATTCATTGATGTCTCTGACTTACTTTGAATTACTTTCAGTTACGATTGTAGTGTTGCAGCATAATGCTTTCTAATCAATCCGCTATTTTTACTTCTTATCTTACTCGTCTATACAATACCATTATCTAGTAAAATCCCCGAACTACTTAAAACAGCCAAAATAATGCACATACATAAAGAAATTATTCCAGCCTTTTGCTATCCAACCTCCAATTTCAAAACTTTTTGGGAAATGTTTACAAGTTTCGTCGTCCTTTCATCAAAAGGTCAACAAAATGTTTTCTCATACTGAATATGAAGTTGGGAAACACAATTCTACAATATGTGTCTTGTCTTTTGTTGGTTTGGTATTTTTGTCAAATTTGAATAAGGCAATGTAATATACATGTACGATACATGTATGTTACAAACAGTGTGTAAAATCAGGTATTTTGAAAAAATTCTATGTCATCATGAACTGCTAAGAAATTTTTAAAATGTCTTGGAGATACTGGAATTTTTTGGCAATTTCATTGTAATGGCACTTGAGCACCGTAAAGAGATCGTTAAACCGGAAAGCTTTCAAAGGGATCGACATAAAAGATGTAATCCGTAAATAAAGTAGAAGTGAAATGAGTTTTGAAGTTTAGAGTCTGTTAGTAGGACAGACTCAACATGCCCCTCTCTTCCAATGGTAAGCTTTGCTCTTAGGTGTTTTGATATCTGCAAAAAAAACTTTTGTTCCAGGAAATGTTCTTGAGTATCTAAATATTTCTACTGTAAATAAGTACCAGAAATAGTAGGAATTGCGGTATCCCAATGCGGTATTTTGATTTAATTATAATAGCAAATGGGGAGATAAATCATTGAGATGTTTAACAACGACTAATATTTCATGAGTTTAATAATTGCGACTAAACAGTTAAGAAACTGTTGTTTTACTCACTGCAAGTATTTGACCTTTTGTCTGATTATCTGACTAGCCCAATGGTTTTCCTGTGTTTCGCGTAGCTTGAATAACATACCTCCAAGGCCTTCCCTCTTTCCACCCGGCTTTACGGGATAAAGATATTCCACGATTTGTGTGGTACTTGAAAGAATAAGGTCCCTTGAGACAGTATTTCCTGTGAAAATGTTTTTTTTTTCTTTTTTTTTTAAATTATTGGATTGACTGATGTAAATCCCATAAAGGACAACAAAATGTTTATTGTTATACTTTGTTTTAACAAGCTTGTAACTCGAATCGATCTAACCTGTTAAGTTTGACCCTAAAATTTGAAATTTGGGTACATTTATTTTAAAATTTGTAATCAAAGTTGTACCCATGCAAGGTGCAAACAGCAGATTTGTTGAACTAGTCATGGATTAGTTATAAATTTGAGATATTCATTCATGCATAATTTCTGCAACCTAATTACTGACTCAGTCAATAGTAATATCCGCCTGAAGGAATACAAGATTATTAAAGAATAGAAATGGTAAATCCTGGTCCCTCGTGTAATTAGTTTATAAATTCCATCGAATAGACGACTATCATTGTTTCGGACTAATTTGATTTGAGGCAGTTTGTTGATAATAATTTAATTATGCAAACGATTCCTGAGCTTACCTATGCTTAGTTATACAAAATACACCTTTTGTGTCTGGAAGTGCTGCCATGAATTGAGAAAGCCGTAAATAATTAAGTGCATGCCTCTTGATTTTAGAATTCAGTACGTGACTAGTGTAAAGTGCTAAGGATAAATATTAAACAAACCCTGGACCCATAAAATCATAGCATTAACAAGTACGCAGAGGAAGTCAGCTGACATCAGGCTGAAGATATTCTATATTTAACAATTGTATGATAAAGTTATTAAAGACCGAGGTGGATGGCCCAGAAGTAAATACAGTCAAAACCGTCTATTACAGATAGTAGCTCAGCTATAAGCGAGTTTTCTCAATTTCTTAAAATTGCAGTGCCAAGGAATGAAAAAATTGGCAATAAGGAAATCTTCGATATTAGTAGCATCAGTTATTGTGCAACCGGTTGAGAAAAGGACATGCATCAAGTTTTCACGTTAGTAATATATATATATATGATGTTAGGTATTAAGTCTAAATTTCATGGTTATGGTTTGTTATAAATACCGTCATAGGTGGCTATTGATATAAGATAATGTAGAAATTTCAAACTGGAGTCAGTCAAATTTACAAAACATTACCCATTATTTTAAAGATTGATGCATACGCCACTTCCTGTGAAGGTAAGAAAATCTACTTGGACATACATATATGGTGGATAGGCAGTATATTGTTACAAACAAAATTAATTACACCTCAGTTTTGAAACTCGGAAGTGAGGAATCCTCCTAACATGGTTTTATTGGGTTTGATTTATGACAGTAATAGCTTACCCTAGATTAATTAACAGTATTGTCTATCTCGAAGTATCTGTTATTTGATGTTGTAATACAGTACAAATACTCGTATATGCATATCAACACTTCACAACTATCTAAGGGAATTTCGTTTAAATTAATCCGAATATAACCAAAGAATTAAAAGCTCAACCCACGGACACCAATACAAATAAAAGACAGAACTGATGACTGATGGTAAGGGAACGGAGGAGTAAAGGAATAGAAAGGAAGAACCACAAGACAGGATTCGGAATTTAAATCAGATGAAATTGGGTAAATATTATTAGACGAACTCTCAAAGTGAAATATTTCAAACTATGTGGACCCCATTTACACAAACTATAATACATCAAGTATGTCACTTTACTTTTGCATTTTGGTTAGGAATGAATTAGAGAGGTTGACAGATGAAGCAAAAGTAGGTTGGCAGCCTGGCCACAATATTATTATTAAAGCTCATACAGATAGTCATGTCACCCACATCCACTGTGTCACTGTTACTGCCGATGTCACACAGAAATACCAGAGCTACTTACATACCCAGTTACATAACATCAAGCCTACTTTCACTCTCGTGTCATATTTTGCTCGTACAGTATGCCAACTTTCCCTGTATAGCCAACTAACCTATTATCAGCTACCCAGTCGGGGAAGGATACCGTAGTAGCATGCCCTGAAACTAGATTCAATTCCAACCGAATCCGCTTTTACCACAGTACTTTGTTTTTAGGATACATCAAGTTTATTTATTTACAATAACTTTTGTACGATGATGATCGTGTTGACTCGTTTTCTGGAACTGTCTGTCAGATTTCTTCAAAATATTTCTTTATATGAATTCACTGAGGCTTTAATTTGAAGATAGGTTAAATTGCAAACACAATTTCTTCTTTTGCATCTCAAAATCCATTAAATGAATTAGGGGCCCTGGGAAAAGATTAACATAGTACATAGTACTTACGTTCGTAATGTTCCTACTTATGGCAAGCAGAGAGGTTTACAGGCTCTAATGTTTACAATTGACGTTGTATGTATACAATGTGGCCATGTATACCATGTCCGCCGCCCGTGTAAAATATCCCACTTGCCATCAGGTTACAAATCCGCACTCTACGACTTTCTAGATAATTCACAACGGACGTGAGCTAGGATGTTGTTAGGAGTTTAGAACTTCGTTTTCTTCCACATTCTAATAATACCTTTTGGGGCAGATCTTTTAACAAAACTTTGACCTAGCAAATTTCTTTTTGCTGAACATAGGATAGCTTTAGTCGTGTTGTGCTGCCCGTTCACTTGGTAAGCAAGAGCCAGGAGGGCACAATGGGATCGACTAAAGAAATTCAAAGAAGTTCGTCAATTCCATTTGAATAGCCAGGCAACTTTCACAAAGAAGAAATGTAATTTCTACATTTCGAAGAAACATTTCTGCATATCTAGAATTTTTAGTTGTGGCTCTGGCTTTTTGGTGCATGTCTTCTCACCTCGTTTCTCTTATATAGTGGTATTGTCCACCCATTCCTATACGACATACGAGTGTAAGAAATTGGTATCGACAAAGCTGACTCCAAAATCTGTGTTTGAATATTTGTATGTACGATACTAACAGTTTTCTGATTCCCACTCACAATTTTTAACCTAGTAATCGAGGACAACCTTAGTTTTAATAAGGAAGTGTGTAATAAAGGGTCAAAGTGCAATGCGCTTTTAAAACTGCGGCATAAATTTTTTTTTTGCCAGATACCTTATTTTTTGGATTTAATATTTCAAATAATATTTGCGACCAAACTCTGGATGTTGCACACGTTTCGTCGAGCCGAGACCAAATTACGGTTTTGCTAAAGGTTTCAATGACTTCCAAGGTTTTATTTCATCTGATATTCAATTTTGTTTAACTTTAATCTGCTCAAGTTTACTCCTATTTAAAGCACATAAAACTATCGTCCGTAAGCAGTACAATGTTAATTGAGTACTTCAACGCAATACTTTCGTATAGGATTAAGCGCCTACAATTGAATTGCATTTTAAGGATCTAAACTATATTTTCTGAAGTAAAAATAACTTTCTATCCATAACACTGTCAAAAATTAGCTAATATGTATTCAATTCAAAAGGTTTTCGAGTGTTTTGTTCATTTTAGGTTAAACCTTTTACACGATTCACCATCATATTTATAGACCAACTAGAAATTTTGAATTTTATTTCATTGGTAAGGTCAAACTATTGGTTCACGGAACTGTTGAAATCAATAGGTCTGCATACTTCTCGCACCCGGCGCTCTTAGCTTTTCATAGTGTTTGCCACTAAGGAAGGGGAAAAGCACTTACTTGGACCACATGAAAACCAACCTTCCAAAAATCCCTGAAGGGTTTAAGGGACAAAAGTCGAAAAAAGTGGTCACAACGTTTGTAAACACTTGCTTATCCTTACTAAACCTTATTGGTTCACATTTTGTGTGGCAGTCTTGTTTCAAATACAAATGTTAATTCAGATTGCATTTTGTTGGAGACCATCTTGTGAGAAAATAGCTCGTCTTTAAATTTTTCAAAGCCTAGACTAGGTTTAGGTCGCCTTAAGATCGCTTAAGCAGACTGCGCTGCAGTGACATTACTGATTTTGTGTGTCGAGGGCTTCTAATTGTATTAGCTGTCTTGTGTGACAACTCAAAATCATGTACTTGGATAGTTGAAAATTCTAAATAATTTTTTTTTATTTGTAGGTAATTCTTCATTCTTCTTCATACCACAGGGCGCTGAATTTGGACCGTTTACTTACTAGACATCCAACACTGTTGATCCCGTTTGAAGTAAGTCAGTTTCACTTCCAGAGCAACGATAGGTAGATTTTCCTACAATCCTGGAAAAGTCCATGAAAGACAGGATAGGGTATTTGTATCCATCATTTCCAAACCACTCGTTTCGTAGTGCAAACTTTTGGCTCTAAAGTTTCGGTGTTTCAGATTCAATGATGGAAAGTGACAAAAAGGAGAAGTATAGAAGCATTGAAATCTCCCAAAAACTTGTTCCTCGGCCTTTTCACTTGAAACCGTGATGATTTAGTACCTCATAACTTCTAGGAAGTTTTTTCTGACATTTTGTGGAATCTAGGTTTTCACTTACAACCTAAAGTTGTGAAAAACAAAATCCGAAATTTGTCTAAAGATTTCAAGCGAAAACGCTTTCCGTATATCCACATACGAAGAACGGATTTTCAGAATTGACAAACGACATATTGTCAAAAGTACCAATTATATATATATGAGATACGTATTTACTATGCGTTTGAGTACTACTTCTTTGCAACTTGCAACAAGGATAACTGCTGCTGTGGACCAAAGCAATAATAAAACACCGAGGTTTTTCTGCAAAAACAGTTATTGCGATAAAGTGTTAATCTTTACAAAACAAAACTTTCTTTTCAGAACTATGAAGTTCTGAAATGGTGAATGAATGGTGTCTCTCCGGCTTTCATGTTATCTCGTAATAGTCGTATAGACTTTCATGTAAAATGATGTATTTTATGGCTTGTTGAGGTGCTTAATGGTCAATTATAGTTACAAAAAAATAAAGAAAAGTAATAAAATAAAATAGGAAGTTTTGCATCCGGACGGATGTTCAAAAACCGTATAACGTTAAGTAAAGCTAAAAACAAGGGACCCGTATTACAGATTGTAATAAAAAGAGTTTAATTTGAAAATGTAAGGGCTTTAGACATAAGTATCCTGCCGGCAAATTGTGTTATTATTAGGGATATATTATAAGCTACGTATCTTTGCTATTCATGGAGAAAAACAGGACCACATTGGCTCAAGGCAAAACGTATTATGGTATTAACTTGTGTTGTGTAATCTGTATAATTGGATTTCTGTTATGAAATAGCGACTGGTAGACTAGTGGAAGTGGAAACCATGAATCATTATAGTTAAGCCAACCTGCCTGCCGTTATGGGAATGTGCGTTTTAATTGAATTGAAGACTAGTAGAGGAAGAAACTAGTTGAAGTATGTTTTTTGTAGAAACTGCAACAATCTCAAGCTCTAAAACCGTCGATCATATTATCAAAAAGACGACCTACACCTAGCCTTATTACCTTGTGTTGCTGGTAAGAAGGTTGTCTGATCTGTTTTTCATCCTACCAATCTGACGTCCTGTCTAAAAATGATTGGCTGAAGGGATATTTGACTACCACGACCTCCAGACATCTCATTACTTTGAATACAAGCCTTTTATACAGTGTTCAATTACAAGATAAGTGAAAGATGTCCCTCGGGCCTTATATCCTATCAGAATACTAATTGGTAATTGAATTCAATTGATAATACCTAGTTGACATACAAGGCCCTTATCCATAACTAGGTTTTAAATCTCTTGGAAATACATATAGCTTATTTTGTAAGCATTGACCTCAACTTTATCAGACCTGCAAACAAATTCTCAAATTTCCTTGCAGGTCTGATAAAGTTGACTTGGGAAACTCTAAACTCATGGAGGGTACAAATCGTTCAAGAACAATTTGAACTCTCCATTTCGCAATCTGTCAGTGTAAATCTCATCGTTTATTAAATTCCACTTGTTACGAACGTTATATTGCGCAAAATAATAGGAGAAAATAGGCAATAATAATGATGTCAAGCCTACTTAGACAAAATAGTAGGTAAAGGCTATGGCTTGATTCGAGGACACAAAAGGCGAAAATAAAGGCAAAAAATGGTTAAAACCTACCCTCAGACTGGTTAATTTTCACATGTATATCTCAATATTTCTAAACTGACCCATAAGGCTATTTAAAATAATCTTGCCCAAGCATAAATTTCATTCTGTAATTTAATTATGCAAGATACAGTAAGGAGTTTATAAGCCACTTCTACCAATACAAGCAGTTTGGAACGGAGCATATCGATCTATCGTATTACATTTCATTCTTTGGATGAATTGTTTATCGTAAAATATACTGTCCATAAATATTTTCAATGGTTCTCATTTACAGTTTTCTTAACATACTTAAGTCTCGATGCTGTTGTAATAAAATATAAAAGTACTCAATATCTACAAGCAGGTATATCGTAATTTAAACTGCTATTTGTTGATGTTAAATACATGTAGACAAGTCCCACTACGTCGTCGGAAGACATGTTTTTAAAAATATTTGACTACACGGACGAAGGAAATTTGGACAACTTCAATGACAGCGTTCATTTCCTCGTTGGGAAAACCGTGAAAGCCTTTTCGATGTCAAAACACAATTACAGTTCTATCAATTGAAGAACGTAGTATCTGTAGAGATCTCCATTCACGAGACGCAAATTCGTAATAGTTGCTTTCCGACACACATACACAAGAGGGAAACTACTTCTCTGCATTGTATTAAGCGTGAAGAAAGTATGTTAGATGGATAGGGATGAGCTAAGTAGATATAGATATATATTGAAGTTCATAAAATGAAGTTACCAACTATCCCACTGAATCTGTGAAACTATCTGTTTGGGACAGTGACTCAGAAAAAGGAAAGTGGATTACATACTTACGTATGGGGTTTGAAAACTGACAACCTCCTATCCATTACATTCGGTTCGGCTCGGTACAGATGTTAAAATCCTGGTTTCTACCTCAACCTTCAATATGTACGTATCTAGTTACATCTATCCGTAGTAGCTTTGTCAATACAACATACCATACAGGGTGTTTATTTTAATAGTACAAATCTTTTGACATATTTCCAAGAAAAGTTCCTCTTACGATTCTAAAAAAATGATTGTAAATCACAAAATTTTAATTAGTTAAATTAGATGATTTTTCATTCATGAATCCTAACGCTGTTAAATGGTTTATTGAAATTACTGATGAAATCTAAGTCTTGGACAGGCTGGGATTTTTGACATTGTGAGTTACGTTATTAGACGAGTCCATTCAAGGAAATATTATTCTGTTTTTCAAGTCGTACCCAATTTTACCAGCGTAAATAACCAGAGCCGCGGTTTTCATTGTTTTACATTGCAAGCGTTGCAAATGCATTCCTAAATAACATTTCACACTTAGGGGTGTAATCAATGAAATGTGTCTAAAATAAATGAAGTGTGTGTCACGTCTGTAAATCACTACCAAATGTTCCCTTCAACTTTTCAACAAGTCTCGTTTAAGCAATCATCGGTACTTTTAACCGTTCGCCGTTTACCAGGCATGTTTAAACATTTCTTTGGGATGCTGAAACGCACTTTAAATAAAATACACGGCGGGACGTTTAAAATTTGAATGTTTAAACGTTCCTGAGGACTGTTTAAAGTAAAGAGCCTGATGGGGCATGTTGTAATGTACCTTGCTCATGACTGCCCTTGCTAAAGGCAAAGAAAAAAAACACTTTACAGTTAAGGCTGGTAAAACGGGACCCTCGTAAGTAGAAAATCCTGTTAATAGAGAACCATTTATGATATTACTATCATAATCATGCCATTATAAATTACTGTTCAAGTGAGAAACCCTTTAAGTGGGACAGAAATTTCAGCTCTAGAACTGTTCCATTTAAACGCTAATAAAAGTATTTTGTGGAACGTTGAAACTTGACGGACATGGTCAATCCCTGTATGTGAGAGATGCCTTGCCTAAACTAAGATGTACTACCAGAAAGAATGAATGTGGGAGGTTGGATTTTGGGATCGTTGGGTAGATTGATTGAAGTAAACTCTTTTCAAGGCATTGATGTAGTACAAACTGAATGTCTGAAGAGCAGAGTACTAAACGAACTTACAGCAATGATGCCCCAGTGTTTGCTACGCATAGATCAAAAGCTTGAGTACCCTGTAACTCGGTATCTAACATCTAATGGCGTATCTCTTGTGTCCTGTTTGCACAACCAAACCACTGACTTACAAAGTCATGTTTATGTAACATGATTTTTCAATGGATAAAGAGAAAAAAGGCTTTTCTCGATCGTTCCCTCAAATTCTTCTCGAATTCTGTTTATCCGCTGTGTTATTTACGATCGGGGCCTTCAATGAAATTCCCTTAATAATTTGACTATTATATATTTTCTTCTATTTGCAGGAATAACTGATTTCCTTTATCCACCGCCTCTGTGATCAGCAAATAAGTACGCAAGTTCCTTATCGAAATTAACGGATCGTAGCCCTGTCAATAAACATATTTAGGACAGAGTATTATTGATTTTCAACTTGTACAAAACTCGACTGTTCAAAGTCTAAAACACGTTTAATGACAATAGCCATTTACCAAATAACCCACGTCGTCTACAAAATAAAGAGAAAAGAATTTCTATTGTCTTTCTTGCCAGTGAGAAGGATTCTGACTGTCGACTTGAGAGAAGAGGAAGTTGCCTGTCACTAAACTAAAAGCTATTCGAATAACGTTCACTGAATCAGAGTTTTTAATAGAAGACGTGAACTAACTTATGCTGTTCCATACAGGAATTTGATAACAAGACAAGCTTCAACAGAGGTAGAAATTAAGAAGAATTTGGTTTTTATTCATTCAACAATGATTGGGGACTTTCCACTCTACTTTCAAATTTTTCGTTCAAGAATAGATACGTTGGATATTTGAACAAGATAGCAAATACAACGCAAAGAACAGTAAGTTGGGTTTAAAGTACACAAAGGCTTTGGGTATAGGATGACGCAAAGGCAAACCAAAAATGATTGAGTCCTACTTTCCACTTTCCACATCTCCACTTTCTCCACGAGTTGCCTGTTCTCGTATGTAATTTAAGCGCTGAATGTTATTGAGCATGTGAGGTTCTGGTTCTGAATTTTTAAGCTTGGTTGAATCCATTCTAGAATATTTAAGATTCCAGGTCAGGTTATTAGGTGCAACAGTTGAAGTACAGGGTCAATAGGGGTGGAAGGAATAGTTTGACTTCAAAATGGTTTCGAGACAGAAATAAAAGAAATATCGTTCGGACAAGTTATCAACAAGAGAAACGTTCGTTATCTAAGGAAATGTGCATGTCGAAGGCGATGGGTAGCATTTGTTCTCTCGGGAAAGCAATTCCCTCAGTTTGATTGCTTAAAGCATGTGGTCGCTTAAAACTTATAAACGATTTGTCGATGTCGAGAGTTGGCTGACTAAGTAATCATCGGCGAAGGTTTTTTTAACTGGGACACGGTGCGTGACCACCCTTTGCTTCTAGACGTCCTCAAAGCAAACCCGTTTTTGATCTCTGGAGGATATGTTTCACAGCGTACGACATGCATATTCAATAAAATCATGTAAAGGGTACCCCGCCTGCGGGACTTAGTCAACAAAAGCAAATATTGAACGTGTAGTTGTTAGTGACGCTGTAAGTTATCTAATTTATTTACATTGAATGACAACTCCCATTAAGAATTCCAGTGTGATCATACTAATATATAGGGATGGATCGGATGAATATGTGTTAGCGGCAATATACTAAATTCGCCATTTTGAAAAATGCCCAGGGTTTCTGAAAAATGTACTGCGATCCCTATCCTACTCTTACTTACCAAATACATGTTACTTTCGTCCAGCTCAGTACAATTAAGAGACAGTAGATCTATTTGGTTTTCTGAAATTCATGATATGTTTAAATGATGGAACACGAAGTGAATCGAATTTTCGGTCTACACTTTTTAACAACGTTGTTTCTAGCTCGATGGTAATTAAGGTAGTATTTAGTATACATTCCTACAATCTTCATAAAAAGTCGACCAACATCAATTTGGACATATGATACACCATTTTGACCGAAATTTAGCGTTGAACCCGAATGTGCAATAAAAAAAGTGGGGGACAACGACCAGATTTCGAGATAAACCCCGAAAACCGGGTAAAAATCGGATTTACAAAAAAGTACATATACATTAACATTAATTTGTACATATGGTACATCATTTGGACCGAAATTTAATGCTGAATCCGAATATGACATCAAATCTGAATAGAAAAGTTCAGTTTTTGAGATAATCCCCAAAAACCGAGTAAAAATCAGATTTTTTAATTTTTGACATGACTTCGAATTTTAGCATTTTAAACGCAAATATAAGTTTTTGAACTATATTCTAGGACTCTAGACTCTATTCTAGGATTCTAGGATTCTAGAACTCTATTCTATATTAATCTATTTGGTAGAATTGTGAATTTTTTTATGGCAGATCGATGTTTTTGAAAGAATGTAATCAAGTAATATGTCGTTGACTTAGCAGAAGTAAAGTCGAAAGGCCATGGGGCGTTCGATGCTGTTGATTGACATGCGGAAAGTGATAGAGCATTGATCACCTAGTTTTATTATTCAATCACAAAAGTTGGAAACACGGAAACCTTTTATTTCTTTAAATTTGTCAAATAATTGAATGTAATGCATTACACTCGTTTCGTTCGACAATATATTGATGGGGAAATGTATACAAAGTTGTGATCGGACATATTATTTTCCAAAAACCCCGTAGAGGAAGTACCGCTGTCTTATTAGGTATTCTGTCAATCATATGTACTAGGTAACTTAATCTTCACCGCATATTCCAATACATGTTTGGTTGGCTCACGATAACTAAAAGCGACGTAATGATTGCCACACAAATTTGTATATGAGTTCAAAATTGATACCGACTGCAAAACTCATTCTATCATTCAGATTCTTCAGATTAGACAGCTCCTGACTTTTACACAATCATTGCTGTCATAAGTCCCAATAATTCCGATGCTTCAAATTAAACATCAATTATGCAGCCTCATCATCAAAGTTTGTGTTAATCTATGAGCCTTCTATAATGCAATAAATATTTATAACATTAATTTAAATTACCCTTCAAATATTCAAGAAATTAAAGTTTAAAATTTAAGATACAGACAACCGATTGTTTATTTCCATCATTTCTTTGGAAAGTCAGACAAGCATTTGTTTAATAATGCATGATAGATTTCATTTATTAATCATTATACAGGGTGACTCAAAAATAGCTTGTTTTTGAGAAAATATACTAGTCAAGCATCATCAAACTTCTACCTAATGTTCAAATCAATCGCAAAATTCTACGTATTTTATACATTTACTATAACTATTGCCACAATACACATAATGCAGTAGATCTGTAACCTTATGTAATTGATTTGAATTGTTTTGGCAAACATATTGTACACAAACCTATTTCATTGCACTAACAACGTTTTTAAATACTTGGATTAACTTTAAATTTATCGTCCACAATTGCCACGTACGATTTTCTTTATTACAACGAGGCTCATTATCATAAGAAATAAATCTATGACCGTATCACTGGTTTAAGTATGACTCA
>JAQFZA010000483.1:0-19174 GCA_034695115.1 Desoria olivacea | reverse complement strand
CTAGTTTTTAAGATAGACCCAGAGAACCGGGTAAAACTCGGATTTATAAAAAAGTATATTGCAGTATGGCTTGTTTAAATAACTTTTGAAACAGCAGTTAGCATTAAGGGGGGAGGGTTTAAGACGAGATTTTGGCCTTTATTTAGGTCATTAGTATCCCATGGTTACCAAACCCTTAATGGTATTGAGGAGGTTCAGCGCAGTTTAACGAACTCAAATTAATATAGGGCTTATCTATTATGAAAACTGAATTCAGCATAGGGCTTAGCTATTGAGTTAACTAATTAACTAAAGTGCAGCATAGGCATATAACGAAGTTTGTCTCGGATTCCAAACCGATCATTAGAATTTTAGTAAACATGTCAAGTTGAGTTGGAGAAGCCAGAATTAAAATGTGGAAAAATCCAGAGCTTAAAAGTAGCCAGTATTTTTGAACAGATATTCTGTATCTAATCCAATTTTGTATGTTTTAAGTTTCAAGTTAAAAGCATCAAATAAAACACTAAAAACTTTATAAAGCTTACACAAATAATAATTACAAGCTTATTTTTTAAAAAAACGGTTGGAAAAAGCTATTCTTATTGGGGGATACAACGATTTTATGGAATTAAAATTTTCGCGTCCATGCCAAACTCATTCATAAATCATAATCATTTAAAAATACATGAAACACTGTCGGTTTTTTAAGCCTACATATTATCAGAGGCAGTTGTTCATAGAAAGGACAGTTCACACACTAGCGGGAAGGAACTGCCAGGAAACCAGTGTGGAAACTAAGCTGTACAGCAGTTCCAAACCTCCAAAACATATTCTTAACCCAATCGTAATGTTTTTGAATTTCGTCCGCGGGAAGAACTTCATGGAAATTCATTCAGTTCTGTCGTTACCTTTTAGGGTAAATAAATTTAAAATTCTATTAATTAAATTAATTAAGGACCCGTTTATAAATGCACAGAATGGCACAGATGTGCTTAAACAGCGTGTAGCAGAAGTCTCATCAAGCCAAAGCAGTTCAAATGGATTCCTCCATGGAAAGTGTAAAGAAGGACGACCTGGAAGAAGAAAGTGAAGACGAAGATGTCGAGGATGAGGAAGCCGAATCAGAGGACTCTAATTCAAGTGAATCTAATTCCGAAGAATACGAGGTGGAAGTGGACTGCGATGAGGATGACGACGAGGAGGAGGAGGTTGAAGAAATCGGTGACGAAGGCAAGGAAGAGACTGACGATGAAATCCCTCCTCATCTCCGAGGAAACCCGTTCCTCAAACAACTCGAGCAGATTAATGTAAGAATGAATTTTAGATCATCAATTTTCAGGGGGGATCATTCCAAATTTGCTAAATTCAGCTTGATTGTAATTAGGAATTGAGGGAGCTGCATAGGCGAGTAAATTCTCGACTCTCGTGGACGAAAGGAGTGGGGGAGAACAGACTGAAGAAAGCAGAAAGCAAGGTCGTGACCTTTCTTGAAGATGAAAGCGGTAGGTGTTTGTGATTTGAGTGGGAAATGTATGATGTTAATTAATAAGATGGCGTTAAATAATACATGTTATGGTCGGGTACAGTGAAAGAACCGTCAGAGAAAGAGCCTGACGGAACATCAGGAGAATCCAGACAATACAGGAGAATGTACAAGCAGAACGGCACAATGGAAACGATAGACTCGGATGGGGATGTAAACCAAGAGTTAAGTAGTAACGAGGAAGACAAGGAAGAGGACTCAGAAGATGATGACCCGGGGGACAAGCTTGTTTGGGAGCCCAGAAATCTTACGAAATCCTGTCATTCAAGGGTACTCAGAGAGCAGGTACAAAATTTTTCGTCAGACAACATTCCTGTCGATGATAGTAAAGGTATGTACTCCGTGTAGATATTATAGTCCGCCGGCTCTTTACAAATATGATTAGCAGAGTTATTTCAATTTCATAGATTCGACAAATCATCCTTCTCAGACCAGCATTTTAAAGCGACCATTCCTTAGAAAGAGGTCAGGCCTTCTTCGCTTTTACAAGGATGAAGCTCTAGCGGATGATGAGCATTTTGTTCAGCCTGAGAAACGCCCACCCATTAAGACTATTAACAGTAATCAAGCCGTGCCTCGTAAAATGAGAATGGCAGCTAAATTTATTGCTTCAGGAGAGGTAAAGAAAAAATCTCAGGCAAACATTCGAAAAGTAAGATTTATATTTATTAACACTACGTTCAAAAAAATTATGTCGAGTCTGATAGTAATTTCGTTTATTAAAATTGAAAAGAAGGACGACATGTATGAGCGTACGAAAAATGGGAGTGTTCCGGAGGTTAAGAGTCGGAGAAATTTAAAAGCAAAGCCCACACGCCGTAGGCATATCTTGCAGGATGAGAACAAATTGCAACGAGAAACAAATGATCGTGCAACTGATGTTATCGAACTTTTTCGACACAAAAATAAGAAAACTCCTGTTGCTGTTCTGTCCGCTACTGAGAGAGTCGACCGGCCGAAGCCGCTAATTGAGGTAGGAGTTAAGAATTTCACACAGCTAATAAGGAATGATAAGCATGACAAGATTATTTTTAACACAGACGGTCTCAACATCACAATTTCCAAACCAGAACGAAAACCTCAAGGATGATTTTTATGAGCTGCATGAGTTAAAGATATTTGAAAAAATGGAAAAGCTGACAGGAAGACCCAGTTTTAGTTCAACAACCTCACTGATTAACAAGTTCGTGAACAATAATCTCCCAGTGGGCCTGGACGATACTCACAACGAGGCTTCAAGTGGAGATAAACAATCGCCAGGGGCTGCTAACTTGTTGTATTATCAAGGAGAGGTTTCCAGTAAAAACGAAGAATTGAAAGAAACTATCGATGATGATAATAGTTGTGCATCGAATGTAATTGGAGGAGAATCTCGTTTACAAAATTCAAAAATAAGTGAATTAATCGACTTTATAGTTCCTTCAGTTTCTTTTAACTCACTAACAAATGACTTGGAAGAAATACTGGAAAGTTGCCGGGATGTTCCTATTACTGAAGAAGAATCTCTACCACCGATTAAAGACGCAAATTCATCTAAAAATGTGAAACCAGAACAATTAAGTGTCGCTGTCATGATGCGTATGCATGAGCAAGAACGACGCCAAAATGAACTCCTGCATGAATCTCATGTGATGATACAAATGCGAGAGAAGCTAGAAAAGTTGGAACTATCCCTTCGTGAGGAACAAAAGGAATTCGAAAAGTACAAGACAAATGAGAGATTAAAGTGGGATTCTCGTCGAATCAAATTGCAGGCAGACACTATAAACATGGAAAAAGTTGCTGGGGAAATGGACAAGCTTCGCCAGTTGAATATAGACTATCAATTGAAGATCAATGGACTTAATGAAAAAATAGAGAACATTGAAGCGGAGTGGAAAAGGAAATCTAACAGATGGGAGATGACAAATAAAAAGCAACAAGAACGTATTGAGACATTAGAGAAACTAAATGTCAATCTTGAGGCTGAGAAAGTGTCATGGTCAACCACACAAGTTTTGGACAAAAGTTCCAGCTCAGAGTTTTCCCGACTGCAGCTAAGCAATCCCGAAATTCATCAAAGAAAAAAAATTCATTTCGCCGAAGAAAACAAAAAATCTCGTCCATCATCTATCAAGAGCAAGACAAATCTTGCTCAAAATAAAGCTGTTTCTATAAACCCAGGAAAATCCACTGGTTACTTCCCTCCGGAAGCTGAAAAAAGTAAAGAATCTTTCAAGAACGGGAAGCCGCTCCGTTCGTCGATGAAGCCAATTTCATCCTCAAAAAGTAGCCTCAGCATTTCCAGTCCGAATTTGGGTGATTCAAATGGTAATTCTTCTAATCCATCTGTAATTAGAACTCCTTCGTTGTCCATGTTAGGGGAAACCTCAAGTTCACGAAATTTATGGGAAGAATGGGTTGCGGATGGATGCAAATCTCCAGAAAATGGTGAAGAAAGTATTCTTAAAGGGGAACCCGCTCCAGTAGAGAACATGCAGGATTGTAAAAGTCATACTTTTATGAATACTGACGGCGACCTGGAAACAGTATATACTAATGGAACTAGGAAGTACGTTTCAGATTCTAGGAACTTTGTGAGGTAACTAAATAAAACAAGTATTTATAGAATTAGAATCATCTTCACATACAGGACGCCGCTATAGCTGTTCCTAATTCTCGTTTAGATTGATTTACACGAACGGCGATATCAAAGAAACAAGGCCAGATGGATCTATCCAATATTTCTACTCCGAACTGGGAATAAGACAATATAGCTACCCAAATGGTCTTGAAATGACATCATATTCTAAGTAAGTGTGGGTGAATTGAATTGTATTGTAGTTGAGGGTTAAGGCTAACACAAATTTGATGATTGGTTTACTGCTAAAAGTGGTCAAATAGAGAGGAAGAACCCTGATGGTACAACTGAAGTCCTTTACACCAATGGCTGCGTAAAATTTATTCGATCAGATGGAAAGGAAGAATTCATCTTCCCCGATAATACCGTTTACCAAGTTGATCCGAATGGAGAAAGAATCATGTTATTCCCAAACGGTCAGAAGGAGGTACACACCGAGACATATAAACGACGAATTTATCCGGATGGAACCACCAGAACGATTTACCAAAATAATACCTTCGAAACCGTCTACCCAGATTCTCGAATCCGGCTGAAAGATGTTGATGGAAATCTTATTTCTGATACTATCGAAAAAGATGGTGTGAGGATTCCATTCCATGGTAAGATTGGCATGATTCATTACAGGGAGTGTCACTCCAAAAATGTATGACTCAATATTTAATTACTTCTCCTTCTGTTTGTTTTACTACAGGTCAACAAGCTGACAGCCTTGCCGTAACAGACTCAAAATTGCTACCTAAATAGCTTCTTATCTGCTAGCGATTTTTATGAAGACGTTGCTACCTAAATTCTTATAATGTCTTTTCTACCTGTAAAATTTGAAGTCGAATAATTTACTCACAAACGCAAAACCCATGCACTGCATCCTTCTTGTAAATAAAAATACAAATGGTATTGACAAATAAATACCGTAAATAAATACCTGATAGTTAATATACTTGATGAAATTGAGCACTTTCTAGTTTTAATGCAAAGTATGCTGTAATCGCCATCCACGTTGTAAAAACTTACGGGGAATTTATAAGTAGGGGAAGCTATATCCAAATAATGAGTAATCTGTTCAATCAAGTAAAATTCCAACTAAAAACCTCAATAAACTTTCTTAAGAAGAAAATATGTAAACGTAAACATTCAGCATGTATGCAAGTATACAATCCATTTAATTAATGTAAAAACTAACCATAATATCGTGTAATGTTCCTTTGTGGTATAAACAGCGTGTCATATTTTGTTACTAACAATTTCGTTGAAATTAAAACGACTTTCTGCACATAAGAAAATGCTCTAATCCTCTTGTCTCATTTACTTTATCTTCTCAATCTGGATATTTTACTTCTATTTTCTGGCCGTGGCAACATGTTTAGATTTCGAACATCAAATTCCCCAGGGAGGGTTGACTCCAGCTTCATAAAGCATGGCTCGCAGACTCATGTCTTCATCGGTTTTGATCCCCACCAACTGCGTCCAAGCGATCTGAAGAACCTCGAATTCTTTGGAGTGAGATGGATACTCCTTCAAAACGCTCGCGACCTTTTCCTTTCTCTGGGTTTCAGTAAGATAAGCAGTGGATATCCTTGCGGCTGTCTCAACTGTAGATTCCACAATCCAATTTAATTAATTTAAATTACATGACACACACACACACAGCCTCGTAATCATTAAACGTTTAATCCAGTTCTCATGATCACAATTTACAACACCAAACACATGGATTAAAAATATTCACCACAGATTCTCACTTGATGCTGTATGAAATGTGATTTACATGTCTCTTAAGTAATCAATATTATGAATTATTATGTATGAATGTCCGGAAGCAATCAAGTTGTCCTTCCATCGATGAATGGATAAATGTCAGATTCAGTGGGCAGAGTTTCACGGTGATTGTGGCGACAGGAGGTCCGTTTAAGAAGATAGAAGCACATGAGCATCAATCTTATTTACGTTAACTTATTCTAACCATTGAACATTTCCAGTCATCGAACCAGATAAACAATAAAAACGATTTTGATGGTCCTAAAATACGTTGTAACTACCAATCAATTTAGGTGTTAAAATAATGAATCTCACGAGAACCTCGTCTCGAACGTTCGAAAGGTCTCTAGTATCAAATCGTATCCTCGCCTATGCTGGTCATTTGCAGTTTAGAAAAACAACCTTTAGAGGTTAGTCAGTTAATCAGCCTGTCGTCACAACAAAACAGGTCAACACAGAAAATATTTTTACACGACTGACCCGTTTCCTTATATAATCTAAACAACAGAACAGAAAGATAAATGCAGTTTACAGTATACATCATTAACTATGTCGGACAACAAGGAATTTAATATTTGACTGAATCTATATGGCATTGGTTTTGACTCGTTCATTTATACTCTGTTTTCTAAATAGGTACCTTAAATTCCTAACCATTTCATTATCGTACATCAACAAAACCCTATACTCTTATGCAGAATAATTTAAAATGACTAAATACGAGATGAACAGCATGGTAGAGAAGCGCAACCACAAGGAAAGTAGACTTTGAATTGTTACAAATCAGGATGACATTATTAATCAAGCTAATTCAATGCGAAGGACTTAGGATTTTTAGGAGATTGAGGAATTGGGCATTTGTCGGCAGGTTAGGAAACGATGAGAACTTGGATTTCGATATTATTTGGATTATAAAACGAGGTAGACCGCTCACTAGATCTCGAAGTTCAGTGAAGAACTGCCACCGTCTTAACTTTTGGGAGTTGGACATTTTAGTATCAGTATCAAGAGTAATTTCTTGTTCGTATTGGCATTGGAAAAGTAATATCGGAATACTAGATAAGCCCTCTAATTTGTATGCGAACCCAAACTCGAACTTATAAAACACTTTCGCTTTCTGTAGGATTAGATGAAGTCGTACATAACGCTTCGTGCTCAGTTCCAGAGTGAAGTAATTTTTCATCCTCATTCGAGCGACTGGGTTCACTTATATTCGGAATCCGTGATTTATGTGAGTTTGGATTACCATCATCTTTACCAACTGTATCACTTGTGCTACTGCCGATTCCATTTCCATTCATAATGGTGTGAAACCACTTTTTCAAGCCCTTGGTTTTTTTTTCTGTTTCTAGGCGATCAGAAAGTTTTCTCCATCGGGACTTTTTCTGGCCACTTCCTCCTCCAACTTCAAAACTGATCCCTCCGCTACTGCTTACCCTATTTTCTTCTGTTTCAGGTTCATGTTCGTCGGGGTCTGAATCGTCCCCGGGATCATGAAATCTTTCTTGTTCTGAGTCCAAATGCTTACTCTCTGCTGCGTTGAGAAGATAAATGGATTCATTTCTGCCGTCAGCGTCAAAACTAAGAGTATCCATGTCTAGGTTGTTTCCACCTCTGAAGTTTCTATAATGCTTGTTAAATGTTGGTCGCTTGACAGGGGGTGAGTCAGGGGTAGGTTCATTATAAAATCTTAGGGCGTTTGTAGGTATAGAGTTCCTATAGCCAGGATCAAACGATTGTATATTGTCTAATTTGAAATTGGAAGATGCCCTAGAGTCCTGTTTATCTGACGGTAGAACTATGGGAAGTTCATCAACATCTAAAGACTTGGACGTTCTCCGAAACTTCAAAATCGGGGCAATATTAGTACGACTATCTCGAGGATTAAGAATATCCAACGATCTAGACTCCCTCACAGAGCCAGAGCCGACAGAAATCTTTTTGTTATGAGGTAAGAAAATAACCCTTTTCCGGTCCTCGTATTCACTGGCACATGTGGGGGACTGGGGTAAACTATGTGAACTGTCTGAAGTAGGAACCTTTTGAAGAGTACCAGACCTGTAGGCTGGAGAATTGTTACTATTGTTAGGGCTATGCGCTGCACTGGAATCACTTGGAGGTTCAATAGTTACAGAACATTCACCGGGTTTCACCGGTCTGAGTTTTGACATATCATGCTTCCGAGCCCTGGACGGTGTCCCAGCCGGACTAGCTCGGTTACTAGTTCTCTCTAAAGCTGAACTGGAGTTCAGATGACCATTGCTGTTCCGGTTGAGTTGGGAGTTTCTTAAGGACAAAGACAGAAGAGCAGGGTCAAAGCTGGGTCGTCGAATATAGCTCGCACTGCCTCGGTGGTTATTAACCATGCTGTTTCCAGCACAAAAAGACCCTTGACGAGAAACACTTCCACTGTCTATTAGTTTCGGACTAGCTCTTTTACGAAAACTTGCTTGTTCATTGAATCCGGCCAAACCTCTAGGTCGGGTAAACAGGGGTTTTAAATCTTTATTGTCGCCTCTACGCGATGGTACGGCTCCCTCATTAGCCCCAACCAACCACCAAGTTCTGACGTTGCCCTTGCCTTTAAGATGAACAAGTCCTCTTTCTTTAATTATGTAACCCCCAAGTTTATCTAAGACAACTTTGCATTCTTCACTTATGTGAATTTTCAGAGGCTCGCCGTTGGATTCCATTCGGGATGCAGTATTCACCGTGTCTCCAAACAGACAATACCTTGGCATAGTTAGCCCAACCACGCCTGCACAGACGGGTCCGGTGTGAATTCCAATTCGGAGTTTCAATATCTCATTCGGCCGATGGACAATCGTATACGTATGAACGGCAGTCAAAAGATCGAGGGCCATTGAAGAAATTTCTCCAGCGTGTCTTACTCCGTTTGTCAATGGCAATCCAGAAACTACCATGTAAGCATCTCCAATCGTTTCTACCTTGTAGACATCGTAGCCGGTGATAATATTATCGAAAAGAGTGTAGAGATCGTTAAGAAAGTTAACCACCTGGAGTGGTGTACTCTCTGCAGACATCTGCGTAAAACCCACAATATCGGAGAAATAAATGGTGACGGAATCAAAGGATTCCGGCTCGATTCCACAGCCAAGGGTCAGTCGTTGCGCTACTGGTGGAGGCAGCATGCGATGTAGAAGATCTTCAGTCTTCTTTTTTTCTTGTATTAATAGGCTCGTTCGTTCAGTAACCAATCCTTCTAAATTGTTAGCATACTTCTCCATCATGGAAATCATGTGGTCCATAATATTTGGTGTCATTCCCTCCTTCAGAGGCTTTAGTCTTTCCCGAATGGAACGATAAGTCGGTCGATTTTCAGGTAATTCGTCCCAGCAGTCTTCCATCAATGTGGTTACATATTCTGGGCACATACTAGGACATTCGTCCAAAAATTTGATATCTGGTCTAAACGGAGGATCTGATAGTGTTGTAACTCGTTCCACGATTTCTTTTGGGTCATACTCGCACATTCCATATGGTCCTTTACGACCGTAGATCTCGTACAAAATAATAGAAAATGCATAAATGTCTCCAGCTTGGGTTCCTTTACAGCTAGGTCCTTCCCGTAGAAGCTCGGGTGCTTTCCATAAAAGACTCTGGTAGTAAGGATGAGGGGCACAGGGGTCTAGGCAGCCGACTTTTGCTGCGGAACGAAGTTCTGACAGTCCAAAATCTGTAAGCTGAAGCACCCAGCGGGAAGTGATTACGCAGTTGGAGCTCTTGAAATTCCCATGCATTCCTAAATCGGAGTCATGTAAGTAGATCATTCCTTTGATCAAGTCATTAATCAATGACGCAATGAAAGTTGTATCCAGTCTAATGTCTTCGTTTTCTACCACGTCGGATAGGGATCCTTTTCCACAGTAATCGAAGGCAAGTAAGATCTTCATTGGTTGAATTACTGCCCCATGAAAGGAATTGATATTTGCATGGCACATCTCTCTCATGTATCTCATTTCTTTCATTGTTTGTCTTGAGATTACATGTTTCTTGATCAACTTCAGCTCTTTGACTCTTACAAGGGCTCCTTTATAGTTGGCCGTTGTGCAATATACCTGACCCATTGATCCCACGCTCACCAGGCTCATTCTTGACTGTGATGCATCCCCAAACGGCTGTTGGAATAGTAACTCTTTCTCATCAATCTTCCACAGCAGCCCCTCGATTTCCTGCTCAATTTTCCATTTCCTGTACAGACTGGCAGCAATTGACAACACAACGAATAATATGAATCCTAAAATCCCAGCAGTAATGATTGAACGGTATCCTCGACCAGGTCCCAAGCACTTTTCTCCGTCAAATCCACATTTTGGTTCATCTGATGGCTTCTTTCCACCGCTCCAGTCAATCTGCATGCCGTTAAAAAGTCGCATATTTGGATAAGTTATATTTTTATCTGCTGGCTGGGGTTGAAAATTTGCGACAGGGATCATGTAATGGCGACAAACGAAAGTGTGATTGTGTTGCATGACTCTGGAAAATGGATCGTCTTTGGGAAGCTGTTTGAAGGCTACTAAGGTGTAGTTTCCTTCAGAATCCCCGTTCTCGTCTATGGAGATTTTTGCTCCAGTTATGCTTTCATATTCCTTCATCTTGATGATATGCTGAAAAATCGCTCGACCATCTCTAGCCAAGTCTTGAATGTTCTCATCAGGTCTTTCCTTCGATAGACTTTCCAATGCCTTGGCATACAGGATTACGGAGTCGTACAAATTAGCTGCGTAAATGGACACAAGTTTTTTGTATCCCAACATAAGAAACCGATCGACTTTGAAATTGAATGGAGGTTTTTTCCCATATTCATTAACAAGATCCGAGAAATCTTGATAGGTCTGATTAGGAGGACTGGGTGTCACAACTAAAAGCGATCGGGCAAGGCTTTCGTCGTAATTTGGCAAATCTTTGCAGTCTTCTATTCTGTGACTGATTATATCCTGATGTCTCCAAAGATAAGTCAATGCCTCGCGCTTGGAATAAGTCATCATGTCCACAAAAATTACTAAGTATTCTCCATTCTGGAATAGCTGAAGCTACAAAGAAATTAAAAGTAAAATAATGAAGTATAGCCGTATTTATTCCTGAGAAAATTTTAGTAAAATTGTAAATAAAAATGTAACACTTACCGATTGCATTGTTCCCATCATCTCCACTAAATTTTTATCTTGCCCTATAAACACATAGATGCGTGTCTTGTTCATCGTTCCTGTAACAATCTCGTACCACTTTGGACTTCCATCTGTGAAGTGAGTCACGTTAGTCACAATGTAGTTATTTTCTACTGCAAAGTTTTCCAATGATTCAGCAACGATCGTGTATTGAGTAGATTTGGTTGAAGATGCTACTAAGACAGGCGATGGGTTTTCAACAATTATGCTGAACCTTTTCCAGAGATGATGAGTCATCACAGACAGCACAGACTTTACAATTTGAGTGTCGGGAGCTTCAGTTCTAGCAAAGGTAGGGAATTTGTTTTTGTCCGAAACAGTGCCGTCAGGACAGCGGTATGAAATCATTGTTCGATTCCATGCCGCAGCAACAGTTGCTTCCACATTGCAAGTAATTTCGGGACCAAAGAATGCAGCGACGTCTTCACATAGCATATCTGTAAGTATTTTCGTTCCTCTAATTGGATCACCTTCCGTATCTCCATATTTAAGAACCAAATTCACACCATTTAATAATTCTGTATCGTTGTTTACTTTTTCGATAGCCAACAACATAGCACCAGAAATTAAGATCCCTTGTCGAAATGGGACAGAACCTTTAATGGCGGTTAGATAGCCGATGGTAAGATTCTCTTCTTTGAAGAAATTTCGAGTGACTTCTCTTGTTACATTTTGATAACCCGCAATAGAATTTGAAAAAGATGGGCCCACTTCGATTGGCGGTGAAACTTGCCTTGAGGACCTGATGTTGCTGTCCCCAAAGCACCCAAAAAATGGAAACAGGGTCAGTACGATGAAAAAACTAAGCCACAAGCAGACACCTGTTCTTTTGGCCATGGCAGCTGAGTTGCATCCTGATCCTACGTAACCAGCGTAACCGTCAGTTTTGTAACTCCCCTGCCGTTTAAACACATCTGATGCCAATTTTTGTCTCAGATCTTTGTTTTCTAGATTTAGCTCGAATACTGAATCCCCTGCAGCTTCGCCAGTCTTGTCCATTGCGTTCAAAAGGTATGCATTCACCGATGGGAGATTATCTTCTTCAAATACAGACGACGAAAACCATGTATTGTTAAAGTTATAAGCGAACCGATCACGAGATTATCTTTGCAGCACAATGTCTTCCTCGATCTTGTTTAGTTTATTCTATTCAAATACACTGCAAGGAATTTAGAGCTTTAAAATTGAAAAGACTGCAGTGTACTAAATGTATACACATTCAGTGTGCCTTAATTACTGTAGGGGGTTGGAGCTCACTTTTCCAGACTTTTTGAGTACGTAATCTCTTCTGTTTCAGCTGAGTCGGATTATTTATATTTATCACTGTCCAAAAGTAATCAGAGGAGGATAGATAGGATGAGAGTCAAAAGGAATCTGGGTGTTAGGATTAGCTCGATATGTTAATCATTGCAATATTTATAACATTATCTGGAAGTAACCTAGCGATTCCCTACACTTATGATCCACATCATCAGCTAAAAATGTCAGTGGCAACAATCATTACCGAAATCTTGATGACTCCAGGAGAGAAGCACAGGATTATTTCCAGGGTGCAGTTTAGAAAGACTCGCCAGCTTCTTCGCACATTCTTTCATAAGATTTCCTTGTTGTGTCTACGTGAAGAAATAAAAATCTATTCAATCCGGATTCGTTTTAACTTTCATAGCTTATACAAAAAAAATACAACAATGCACCAATACCATAGACTCCACGATGATGCCTAATTTTTCACAGGAACTCTGTAAATTATCTTCATTACCACTAATAACGGGTAAAAGAAATCCTAATTCAGTTTCCTAAACGTTAAAATATTATCTTAATTTGACGAGGAATGGCTGGCTTAAACCCCTTACTCATTTGGAACATCCTGAAACGCTTGAACTCCACTAAGGTACATCTCATTCCATTTCTGGATGGCATTGTAGAATGTTATCACGTTGTCGTTAACCACTCTCCGTGGGCCGGTTAGATTTCCCTGTTGCTGCTGAGATGAGTTGGGAGATTTTATGCTACTAACTGTAAGCAACAATGTAGAAATCAATTTCTAAATCCTCAAAATTAGAAAACCGTGTAATTCCGCTAACAAGCTAAATATGTACAGCCAACCAAAAATTGCTTCACTCACTCGATGAACTTCTCCTCTGCTGAGCTGCCATTAATAGGATGAACTTGAAATGAACTGATTGCTGTCTATGTACTAGGAACTAATGACTAAAAAACGCTGAGACTTCAACGGATTAAATGGCGACTGCTGAATGATTGGTCTTCTGTAGCAAAAGAATTACCACTTTTAGTAGGGTCCTTCAGATACTTTTGATTTTTTTGATTTCTTTGTAAACCACTTCCGTCCGAACTGTAATAGCAAATAGTGTCAAATGTCAACAACAAATACATTCTTACTTTGTACTTTAGCAAACACAACTGCTACCGCTATCTCAATAGCTTTACGAGTTTTACGAAGGATATAAACATAACCCACACGCACACAGATACACATTGAAGGGCAACTGCAATTGGTTGTGAAACCATGAACAAATAACTATTAACAATAATATCAGAGATTCATAATTCATACCGTAAGGATCAAATCGGATTTTTTCGATCTTGTCAGCCGCCCGCTCACGTCGGACGGGGACCTTGTGTTTCGTCGCGGTGCTCTCCAACAACACGAGGACGTATCTATTAAAAAAACATAACATTAATAAACTGACACCACCTTTTTACTTACTTTACTAACAGTCAATGGAAATCCACACTTTATTTTCAATTTTGAATCATCAACCCGTCCTTAACAGTTCTCCAATTTCCTAACAACTTCAAACATCTCAAACCTTGACATTTCAGCTTAAAAATGGCTACTTTGGGTTATTTAAGGATGTCAGATGTTGAATAATATTGAATATGAGTTGCGGAATTGGCAAACTGACTCACTTAGATTTGACCTTCTTGCAAAGAAAGTTTGTCAGGAACATTTCTGAGCCGCGAGCTCGTCTGGGGACTGGACTTTTACCACACCACACACAGGGTCCCTTAGCTCAAGGACCAGGGGGGGTGACCAAGAGACAGCCTGACTCTTTATAAGCCGAAGGAGAAACAGAGAGGAAGAGAGTGTAGAAAAGGGATAAAAAAAATTGAATAATAATAATTATTTATGAACTGTAGTCACTTTTCTCTTGAAAGTGAAATTACTTATTCACAGCCGCTCGGAAACATCTAGGATGAACATGAGAGCCTCCACCCGCGTCAGTATGAACACAGTAGACGAAATTCCAATTACTTTTTGTCAGACACCACGCGGTTGGTTGGACGAGGCAAGTCAGTTTGCATTCATTTATTGCACAATCTCCCGTCTTTTCAAGCCACAATAATCTATTCAAAGTTTCATCATCAATCATCCTCTGGACTTTGTAGGTCGGACTTTAACTCTTGCTGCATCTTAATATTCTTCAGTCCTTACACCTTGAAACAACTTCTCCTTCGATCTTGTGAAAAGTTCTTAAAGGGTCGGTATGGATTCCCTATCATGTTTCTTAGTTTTTCATAGTCTTCATAAACAAAGTATGATATGTGAGTTGTATGAAGCTATATTTTATATGAATTGACTTGACACTCTTTTATTTATCTTTCAGCTATAGACAGAGTTCAGAGACTACGAACAGAATGTCATTCCTCAGCCGGCATTTCATCAACGGGGTAAGGAATCGTATTTTTAATTTGTAGCATGTTTATAAAAAAATAACTTCTCTACAGTAGATTAGTGTGTTGTTTAAAATGTGAAGTTTTTTGTAAAAACTCATGTTTTACTTTGAAATTTGAAATGATAGGTCCGGGCCCTGTCGAGCATTCCCACTATTGCTGTACGCAATGCAACTGCATCCTTTTCAACATGTAAGTCTAAAGTCCTTAACTAATGACGAGACGACAGTTTCATAATACATATATATATGTGTCGTGAACAACGATAGAACCTTATGCAGTATGGAAGCGTTTCCATCCTCAACCATAAAACGCCGGTTGAGGATGGAAATGGAACCAGTTCATCTAACAAGGATCAATACTTCCAATAAATAGATTGGAATCTGTATTTATATTTTTACTCGTGAACTTATGAAATGCGTATCAAGACTTAACGTCAAGAGGTGATATGGTTTTCTTGTCATGATGGATAAGTAAATGAGATGGAAATAAAACGATAATGGGTTATGAATTTGTGGAAATGAAATAGAAGAATAGTTTACAAATTGTATTCTATACTTGTATTCTGTAATTTGGTTTGCATTGCATACCAATTTCACTAATCTATGATCTAATTCCCATGGACTTGTGTTTTACAAACACTTACTAACACTTACTATGACAAGGAAAGGAATCCATCATCTTTCCTAGATAAGTTTTACTACATTTGTTATTCTTGTTACATATTCATTCATAAGTTCAGAAGGCAAAATACAAATTCCAGTATCTAAAATGAGTCAATCTGATCAATTCATTGTTGAAAGTATTTTCACATGAATGCAAAGATTTCCATCCTTGTTCGATGAACTATGGGTTCCCATCCTCAACCGACGGTTTACTGGTTGAGGATGGAAACGTTTCCCTACTGCAAAAGATTTCATCGTTGTTCACGACATATGCATATTAGGATTTTATGAAAGGATTAATGTCTGTTAATTATTCTAATTAATGTTTGGTTTAATAGTGATCGTAATTAACTGAACTAATGTATTTGAATACTAGCTGGACAGAAGTTGGTAGCCCAAGTTCAGAAGCCAGCTCCCGATTTCAGGGGAACTGCGGTTGTGAATGGGGACTTCAAGGAAATAAAATTGCAAGACTACGCTGGCAAGTATCTGGTTCTATTCTTCTATCCATTGGATTTGTAAGTAAAGTAGCTTACCATTTGCTAATACTCTGGTGTCCAACCGAAACACTTAATGAACTCATAAATTTGTCTCTATGTGTAGCACATTCGTTTGTCCAACTGAGATAATTGCGTTCAGTGACCGGATGAAGGAGTTCAGATCTATAGATACTGATGTTGTGGGAGTTTCAACCGATTCTCATTTTTCACATTTAGCTTGGATCAATTTAGAGAGAAAGGTATTAATTTGAGCTATTGGTACTTCCAAGTTATGAACTTTAATTTTAAAATTTGATATTGAAAATCCATCGTATTTGTTTATTGCAGAAAGGAGGCTTGGGTGGGCTAGATTACCCGCTCCTGTCTGATTTCAATAAGTCGATATCTCGAGATTATGGAGTTCTAATCGAAGAAGCAGGTATTGCTCTTAGGGGGCTGTTCATAATTGATCCCAAAGGGATCGTTCGTCAGATCACTGTCAACGACTTGCCTGTTGGAAGATGTGTGATGGAAACGTTGAGACTGGTTAAGGCATTACAGTTCGTCGAGAAACATGGAGAAGGTATGTATAAAGTATATGTCGTTGATGATCGTGCATTATAAATCAACAACGACTTCAAATAGTGATGATCGGAATTAATAAGATAGATGTTTGGTGTTTTAATAGTGTGTCCTGCTGGATGGAATGAAGGCTCAAAAACTATAAAACCAGATCCTGTAAACAGCCAGCAATACTTTAGCCAAGTCAACTGAACGACGAATAAAAAGGATTTGATCTCATGGAAGCAGATCGTAGTGAAAATAATAATGTTCCACTAGTGGAACTTTCATTTTTATTAGGTTCTTACAGCAGAAACGCATAAAAGTTGTGTCAGACTTCATTTGCACCTCCTTTATAAAATAGATGAATAATCATTCTTTTGTAACTAATCCAATAAAGTGCAGGTCGCTATATGTCCATGTTTATGTAAGCCTCTATTTCAAACGAAAACATGCACTGACTTATGTCATGTTTTAATCTGTAGGTTGGATCAAAAGAGCTGAAAAGAACCATGTTTGTTAGTAGATAAAACTTTACGTGTCCTGAGCCGGAGTTTTGATAAAGATAAATTAGGTACTCGAATATGTACTATAACAATCGAGACCTGTCAAAATTGTTTCCATGCATGAAATGCTTTAATTGGCGACTTGTGGGCGTTTCATTTCGATGCATTAGTACCCTTTATTGACACGTGTACTTTGGATCCAAGGTGTTAGCGGTGTTTTACATTCCAATCAGTAAAATTAACAGCTCGTCATCACATCGTTAACATACAAAATCGAGATCAATGTAGGCTAGTAAGTTTTCAGACAGTGATGAACTTGGTTTTATGAGCTGCTCCACTTTGACTTTCTTGAGAGCAACCATTAAAGTTAATAACATGCTATATAAATAATGTCTAAACGTATGGATAATGCCTCGACCAGCAAGGTTATTATATTAATAGTATACTAATTGTAAGAATACACCATTAGAAATAGTTTCTTGTACGGTAGAACTAGTACATATTATATTATATATACAGATATTCATTTATGTAATTTAAGAGCTTTGCGGATTTGTTTGACAATCATTGGAAATCGATTTTCTAGTCCATAGTCATAAATAGAGAATTAAGTCAGTTGATCCAAACGTGCTTAATCGTTTAACAATTCTTTGTAGATGAGCCTATTCCGGAGAGATAGGCGTGGGCGTGAAGCTAATACATCATAAAACTATCCATATAATTTGTGCTCATAAAAAGACTTGTTTGGGATTTGTATTGAAACTTGAAGGATAGGATCTGCTAGAAAACCGTGAAATGTACAGTGTTCGTAGACGAGTGAGTTCCTAACTTTTAGAATATACAGATATACACCTATATACAACAAAAAGTATGTCATAGAGTCTCCTAGGAGTCCCGAGTGTGTATGTATATCTACCTGTGGTTTCAGGTTGAAAATAGAATTACGTCCAATTTCCATCCTGTTTCCGAGCATGTTAGTCTTTTAGTACGAATACAACTCCTCCCCGTTCTGCTGTTAAACTATTCATGCCGCCTCGACTTCCCAGTGAACCTCACCTGTCGACCTGATTGCTCCTTGTCAGCCCTAAATGACAATATATGCCCTCCTGCTTATATGACCCGGTAATATTTACCGTATCAAGTATTTACAACGAGAGCTGAAGCAGCCGCCGTCTTGTTGACCGATTCGGTACATTAGTTTCGCATTCATCTAACTAAAAGCCCTTTTATTTCTGGAGAAAAACAGTCCATCAGAACTGACTGGGTATGAAAAGTTAATTGTTTTTGCCTTCGTGATAATACCACAATCATGAGCCAGGGTTCACCGGGATATCCACTCATGCATCCATACCCATACGTAGTGCTCGCACTTAGCGTGGTTAGTTAGGTTTAAGTATACAGAGAAAGCATAAGCCACAGACGCAAACAAAGTGATAGACATCTTTGAGCTGGGGTTGATGGGACTGTATAATTAATTACACATTGTTCGAAACCTCAGCCATTCTATACTTTAGGGATTCGGTCAAATTTCAAGGTTTTTTGTTACGAACAAAAATGATACAGAACTCGAATAGTGAATTTTAAAAAAAACGCTTCAGATGTAATTGCTTTTATTTGGCAAGAATTGTGAACGAGCCATTTATTACACTTGCAAAACCATCTTTGCTCGACCAATTATAATAAGAACTTGTAGTGTATAATATCTCGAAAAGGCCTCCATACTATTTTAAAAATCCTTACATAATTAAAAATAAAGATGACCATGAAAATAAAATAATAATGTGTTTTTTGAACCATAAATCAGAATTAGAAAGTTTCTGGTGTCCAATTATCAATCATAACAACGTTATTACATCTTGTTTCTATACGTAAAGTTCAGGAAACACATTTTTAGAGAATTGAATTTTCTCAATATTCCCCCTGTGGACTTTATTTACTCTCAATATGTTTTGTTAGTAAATTCTACAAAGTTTTAACTGCGGATCTAAAGTCCTAAAGGTCTCGTTTCTGTATAGCCTAGCCACTTTCCTCATTATTAGCTCGCCTATATAAATAGGATTGCGAGCTTATGATCTCGATCTGTCTGTCTGTCCGTCTGTCTGTCCGTCTGTCCGTCTGACGACACGGCTGGATAAAAATGAACCCCCAGCAAGAGCACACTGGAAGCTTTGGAAGCAG